>CM035116.1:20804725-21109030 GCA_020205555.1 Panax stipuleanatus
TGAGGGCTATGAGCATGGCACAACTCCAAGTGCCGTAATTGTCCTCATTCAATAGTTGAGTGACAAGAACGACTCCAGCTTGATCGGAGTGGTGAAGATAAAAAGGATCATTTGGATTGCAATATTTATCGGTCTCAAGAGTGGTTTGCTTTCCTGCCATAGATGACGGCTGAAGGAAGAAAAGAAGAGAAAAAACTAGGGTTTTTGGTTGTCAGGAGAGTTCCTGCTTTGATACCATGTAAGAAATTAATATTCTGTGTATTGTATTCATTGAAAGAAAGGGATATATATATACAGAATAGGGATCAATTTAGGATCCTCAATTAAAACCTATACACAATCATTGCCTAATTTACATTCCTACATAAATGGAAAATCAAATAATAAAAGTTGACCGTGCATAAATCAAGGAGTAGATCAAGGGAATCACAGATCAAGGAGATTACATATTTTATTCCTTAACAAATGTAATATTCGTAATTATGCATCAAAGAAACACAAATTAACTTAGGCTAATAACTGCAAATTAAGTTTCAATAGAGATGGACCAATTATTCTTTTTAACTCATTAATGGAAAATCCATTACATCACTAATAAAATTGCTGAAACTGGCCCTTTGCTCTGCCTCGGATTTTGAGCCCACCTCACATCCTTTGATACCCCTAACCTTATATAGTTGGACCCAAGTTTGTTTCTAAATTCTGCAATGTAACTCTAATTTTATGAGCATTAATTATATCCTCTTTTTTTACTCCTTGTCTAAACTTTTTTTCTCTCTTCTAAGACACCCAACTTTGTTTAATTTCCTGTCCAACTTCCCGTACACCCAACTTATATAAATATCTCCTTGCGAGCTATACCCACTCATCTCAATCCTCAAGTATTAATTCCACCCTTCGATGTAAATGATAATTACCTCAAGTATTATTGACAAAATTATTATTATTACATATATAAATCATTCAAAGTATCTATATATATATATATATATATATATATATATATATGCGGATCAGCTATAGCAACGGACCATACCGTCGTTAAAGCTATCTCCATATGATATGGACCGTCGCCATAGCATATAAATCATCGCCATAACTTAGAAGCCGGTGTCATAACCCGTCCATACCCTATAACGATGATTTTAGTGACGATATGATCTATCACTATAAATAGCGGTATATATATATATATATCAAACTCTAAATTAACTGACAATACATTCTCATCCCTTATGGTAGAGTTTAAGCTAAGGATCGTCTATTTTCATAATCCCGTAATAAAACCCATAAGGGGTCAATTTCTTGAAGAGGGGGGTGGGAGTGGGGGGGGGGGGGGGGGGGGATGGGATTAGGTTCTATATATGTCATCTTACCCAACTTGACAATAAATAATTTTAAAATAAACGTGATTATATTTTTTTCAAAATGATTGTTTGTTGTCCGTAAATGTACATGTATATACATAGACATAGACATATATATACACACAAGTGGTTAGATTTACTTTTTTCATCATTATTGTGAAATTGAATATTCAATTACAATCTACAGTCATTTTTACTATAAAAATAAAATTGGATGGTGACATCATGAGAATGGAAAGAGTATACTCCCTTTGGCTAAATTTGGAGTGCTATTTTCTTTGCAAGACAAAGGAAATGGTACTCTTTCCATCCTAGAAAAAGGGTATTACGTCTTGTGTATGACAAGCTAAAATATAAACTATTATTTAATTAACTTATATACTTTTATCTTGCCTTTTTTTAAAGAATTGGCTAGAACAATTTAACAAATTTATTGGAGCCATTTAAAATACTTCTATACTTGAAAAGTTTGTACCCCTAAATCATAAACTATTTGTACAAAGACGTATATACAAGTCTAAAAGTATAATTAAACATTTTGGCCTTATTGTTTTAGACCATGTAAGATTAGCCCATAAATAGAAAAACCTTTCTACTTGATGAGAGCTGCGGTATGGGCTAATGAGTGGGCTGCCATGTGTTAGGTTAAAGCCCAAATCTTGGGCTGTCCTAGAAGACTTGTGTATAAGGAACTAGGTGAAATATTAAAGGGTTCTTTACAAAAATATACAACTAATTAGAAAGTAATTACACCATTAGTGCATCCACAAAATAATTACAAAAAGAGGACAACAAATTCAAACCATTCAATTTCACATTAATAAATAACCCTAAAATCAAGGAGAAAATAACTGCCATAATTAATAATTCAAATTCAAATATTTGGGATCTAACAACAAAAATAAATTCATAATTCAAAA
Source organism: Panax stipuleanatus (assembly GCA_020205555.1). NCBI lineage: Eukaryota > Viridiplantae > Streptophyta > Magnoliopsida > Apiales > Araliaceae > Panax > Panax stipuleanatus. The sequence goes on from CM035116.1 coordinate 20,807,013, forward strand.
TTCAAATCAAAAGGAGAAAAAATAAAAAATTATTTTCTCGTCACCTTCCTCCCTCGTCAACTTCCTCCTCCACCGCCACGAATCTACACCAAATCTTACTGGGCCATTAGTCTCTAAAATTCTTCATGGTTATTTTCCCCCCAAACTCACTTGGCAGGTTTTCGGCATCAAAAAAGAACTTCATGACACTCTCTTTTGTTATTGTGGTAAACAAATTTTATTTTCTGAAAGGTATTTGGGTCCACGAAAAACTTCACAACCTGCAGAGATGTAGTATTCTCAAAAGTGACGTTATTACATCTAAACAAATTAAGTAATGCTGCAACCCAGAAAAAAACTTTTTTTAACATTTAAATATAGTAGAACCCTGTGCTCTATATTCATCCATCTAGAATTGAAGAGAATGTATTACTAAGAAAAAGAGAAAGTTAGCTAGGGTAACAAATATCAAACCAGCATGCAAACTGCTACAAACACTTTTCTAAAAATTTATAAAAAGTAATAGAAAGAAAGAAAGAAAAAGAAATAACCTTGTCCAGAAGTCAATTCAGAGGAAAACAATAATACGGGATCATGCTTTCCCAAGGACCATCAATAGAATAATCAAAAGACAGAAATGCACAGAATTATTCAGTGCAATCAACATGGAAAAATATGGGGTAGAACTCACACCTTCCAAAATGCCTCGAATAATCTTGGTGAACTATAGAGGATTGGTTACTGTGGTATGAAGGTGTGGATGTGGATTGGTTACCGTGGTATAAAGGTTTGGTTACCTTGGTATAAAGGTTTGGTTACCTTGGTATGAATGTTTGGTTACCAACTGCACTATGAAAAAATTGCAGGTGTGGAGGTGGATTGGTTAACTTAGTATGAAGGTTTGGGTACCTTGGTATGAAGGTTTGGTTACTAACTGCACTATGAAGGTAACTTAATAAAACTGAATTGGTTACCTTGGTATGAAGGTTTGGCTACCAACTGCATTACATTAAAATTAATTGGTAACCTAATAAAATTGAATTGGTTACCTTTGTTCGAAGATTTGGTTACCAATTGCACTATGAAAAAACTGCAGGTGTGGAGGTAGATTGGTTACCTTGGTATGAAGGTTTGGTTATCAACTGTATTATGAAAAAACTGTATGTGTGGAGGTGGTTTGGTTACCTTGGCATGAAGATTTGGTTACATTGGTATGAATGTTTGGTTACCTTGGTATAAAGGTTTGGTTACCTTGATATGAAGGTTTGGTTACCTTGATATGAAGGTTTGGTTACCAACTGAACTTGATACTTCAACCAGTACAAGGTGAAAGCCCAATACATACTTTGAAGAACGCAATATTGGGGAAATAAGTATCTTAAGAAGTAAAAGTTCAAATGAAGATAAATTGGCAGAAATGATGATTATTAACAGCACATGCACATAAAAGAAGCTACCTGGGCATGAGTTTTGGTCTAATGAACAAAAGATAATCTGAGAAAATAGCGGAGTACTGTTGAAAAAAAAGGGGAAATGGATGATTAAAAACGGAATTAAAGAGTAAAATGGGAAATCCCTAATTTAGGAGGTGTTGGAAAACGCTTGAATTTAATGAAGAATCGGTGATTGGTCTGAAATGAATCCAAGGAGAGGGCACACTAGTTATTACTATTACTCCTTCATTCTTTTGGATCAAGTCAAGGAACACCACACTGTAAGCACTAGGAGACTTAATGTGTCTTCCTCTGAATGGGGAAGGACTAGGAGACACATTAAGTCTTGTATTAGAAAGGCTAGGCGTCAGAAGGAAATTTACTTTCTTGGGAGTGGGAGTGGGAAGTGGGAGTAGGGGTAGGCGGCATCTTTATTTGAACAAACTCTTGAGAGGAGATCTCCATGTTTCTTGATGGTATCTCCAGGAAGAGATTAGGATTTCTCTACTGCTTAGAGAGATAGAGAATGGCGAGAAATAAATTGAGGATAAGGCAGTTGCGAGAGAGAGAGATTGAGAATGGCGATTGACCCACCTAAATTAAATGAATACTAATTATATTAATTTTATAAATAAACTATTAAAAATGTATTAATTTTATAAATATTTTCTGCATGCACTGTTGTTGTAATTTTTTTTAAAAATGTACTAGAAAATGTAATTGTTCCAATATTAAAACTGCTTGGGTCAAATTAATGTGGATATTCCTATCTTGATCATTCATCTTTTTTGGACTACATGCAATTATTCTATAACAGCGATCTTAAGGACGCACCCTTACATCAGTCTGATGCATTCAAGATAATTCTTCTAGGTGCTGGCTACAAGGTTCGAACTCAAGAAATCAAGAAATGGAGCAAACCTCTTTGACTACCAGGGCCAACCCCTTGTGGTTCAACTCTAGATTTTTCTACAAATTAAATGCTAAAATCTCTCATTCATATAATCTAGCCAAAATTAAAAAATTTACGGGCTAATGACAAAAATGCCCCCGAAGTTTGGTCAAAAATTAATTTGTCCCTCAAAGTTTGAGAATTGGCAATTAATACCTCTAATTATTTTAAAACAACAATTATGTTCCTTTTCGTCATTCAAGTCAATTTTCTCGTCGGAGATACCCACGTGTCAAAATTTTAAGCTATATATGAATAGTCTACGAATTTAAGGTATTAAACCTTCTAGACGGTAGTCATACATGTATTGTGGTTTTATATTTACATATAATATCCAAAAAATAACTAAAAACTAAAACAAAATATTAAAAATTCTTTAAAACAAAAATTCATGGTCTAGCGAGTGCATCGGCGATGTGGGAAGGAAGTCCCGCACCCATTTTCATCATCAAGGAAAAAATCGTCTAGTGGTTCCTGGCCGCGTACGTGGTGGTTCCCGTTGTTTCCACGATTCCAAGTGACTATTTATTCTTGAGTGATGATCTGGATTTGGGTTGATGTGAGCCTATTTTCTTTGTTAGTTAATTTTGTTTTTGAGTTTTTTTTTTCCTAGTTTTGAAATTATAGATTTTGTAAATAAATATATAATCACTTATTTATTTTGTCATTGATGTGTAAATTAATTTTTAGTTGTTATAGATATATTATTTATGTTTGACCTTTAAAAGTTGATGGGAAAATGAAAAATATTTTTATTTACGCAATAACTAGTTAATTACAAATGAAATACGAGTGAAAAATGTATTTTTATGGTCAAAATACTTTATAAGGTAGTCAAACATATACAATACTTCAATTTTGTAGCCAATTCACAATTTAATGATGTGCGTCTATTTTCGACAAATGTATTTGCTATGAACATTATTTCAACAATTAACATCTGAGCCATTCATCGTTTATATGGAAGGCTAGGATGTAAAGTAAAAAGTTTTTTTTTAAAAAAAAATATCAACCCTACAACATGTAGCGATTTGACCTTTACTTTTTTTCGTGCAAACAAACCTTCTTTGTGCTAAAGTTTAGTAATAATAATAATATATATTATTATTATCATTATTATTAGTATTATTTTTATTATTATTATATGTCCTACTTTGTCATATTTTATATAAAAAAAAGGATTTTTATAAAAAAAATACCAACCGCTGCTTGGCCTTTACTTTTTTTTCCTATAAACAAGCCTTCCTTTGTGCTCAAGTTTAGTGCTCAAGTTTAATAATAATAATATATATAAATACTTTTATTATAATAATTATAAATAGAAGAATTTATGTTTGTTGTTTATATTTTGACGACTCAAATTAGATGATGTAGACCTGAACTTGAGGGGCGTTGTTACAGCATACCCATTTTCATTTCATGGGATATAAACTTCGATTTTTCTATTTAACTTAGAATATTTAAATATTTGAATATGGAGACAGAAAGTCATCTAATTTTTTTTAGTGAGATTGAGCAAGTGTTTGTAACGAGTTGTATGTTTTTCTTAAAGAAATAAAAATGAGATTATTTTGATCAATTCACGTTTTTTCTCGTGTTGAAACTTAATATTCACGATTTCACTCTGATTATTACAACATAAAGATGTGTTTTGTCTTGAATTTAGGACGCCCACGTAATCTTAAGGATATAATGTTTTTCCATATAGTCATAATGCTTTTGTATTTATCCATCTATTGTGGTGGAATAAGATACATTTATTTTGAATGATTTATACTATTATATTTCAAGGTCAAAATAGAGGTGCATAACTGTGTAATTTTAAAAGTTACACAGTCTACGATAGTCGAGTGAATTATGTAACTTTTAAAGTTACACAGTGTACGATAATAGAGTGAATTCACTTTACTATTGTAGACAATATAACTTTAAAAATTCCACTGTTGTGCACCTCCATATTCCCTATATTTTAATGTTAGAACTTTCAGGGAAACTTGAGAAAGGAACTTAAAAAGAATTAGATTTTTTTTGGAAAAGACTTGCTCATATTAGGGGTGAGCATGATGCGGGTTGGTTTGGTTTGGTTTGAAGCCCAAACCATACACGAAATCGCTTATGTGCGGTTTGACAAATCTAAAATCGCACATGAAACCGCTTGTGATTGACGCGGTGCGATTTTGAATCGTGCGGTGTAGTTTTATTTGGTGCGATTTCAATTCCAAAACCAATTGAAACAACAAAAATTTATGCAATTGAAATTAACAATTTAGCATCACACAATATTTAAATTGTAAAAGAGATCAAAACAAAGGCATCATAGTTTTTATCTCTCGTTTTACTCGTGATTTATCTAATTTCAATAACTTCAATTCTTTTAACCATAAAAGATATTGAATCCAAATATAATTATATATATATATATAAATAATTTATGAAGCATATATACATATATATGCTCAAGCACTGTATAGTCCAATAATTTTATACAATTAAGGGATAATTGTATGAGATTTGTATGGTGATGGTGACCATGTAGATCGATCGATACCATCAAATTCAAAATTAGTAGCTTAATTTTCATAGGAGGTTCATTACACAAAGTTAAATGAAACATCTCTCCTGTAATAGTATTGTATAATTAATTAATTTTCATTGTGCGGTTTGGTTTCGATTTTATGCGTGCAGTTTTGACTAGTAACCAAACCGAAACCGTAAATTTGATTTTCAACCCACCTAAAATCGCTATATAAGCCGGAACCGTTAGTGCGATTTGTGTTATATTTTGTGTGATTTCAATTCCAAATTAATTATTTGCTCAAGCCTAAGTCACATAGCTTTTTGCTAATATTAACTTCAAATAAAGTCGAATATGTGACCACGCAGAAAAAAATAAAAAAAATAAAATCTTACCACAATACCATCTCCTCAGTCAAGAAAAAAGAAAGAAAATAACTATGAGTTATGACATTGTCATTTTTATGAAACAAGAGCCAATTGGCATTGCAAGAACACCTTAATTCAGTGGGGGTGGGGGTAAGGTAATTGATGTTCTCTCATTAGTTAACTTCAACCCATGATTTTCTCTCCAAAATCTCAGACCCATTGCTGTAACTCTCTTTTCCTTTGTCTCCCATCTCTGTAATTGGTACAAATCTTTCACTTGGAGCACACCAAAAAAGAATCATAAGAGAGAGGGAGGGGTAGACAGGTGCTATGAGGGTTTGATTTTTGCTTTCATACACTTCTTTCACATATATACCTGAATTCTCTCCGAACCATTCTCAGCTTTGTCTCTCTTCTCTCTCTCTCCCACTGTTTATCCCATCTTCTCTATATATCTATTTGCCCACCATTAAAGCTTTTCTCTTTGCAATTTCCCTAAAAGCAGATAGATTTAAGGTCTTGTGTTTTGGGCTCGCAAGGGATAAGCTTTCAGGTTTGAGAAATCTGTTGACTTTATTCACTGCAATGCGCTAATGATTGGGGATTTTGTCGTCTGTTGCCTAGAATTGTGTATTATATAATATGTAATTCCGTATTGTGCATATATAGATTGGTCTTCCTTGTTTGATGTATTGTTAGTGTATTAGATTATGAGAATTAGGGTTTTTGAAGTTGATGGGGATTTGTTTCTAGGTCTGGATATGTTCCTTGACTAGTTTTGGATTTGGGTTTTTGAGATTGAAAGTTGTTGGTTTCCGGGACTTGGTATATCGAATCCCTTGTTTGAAATTTTAGGGTCTTTGTTGCTGCTTTGCTGGTGTGTTTCATTTCTGGCATTATGAGTGTTGGGGGGTTAAAGGGTATCATTTTGTGGGTTGGTGTATATCGCATTACTGGTTTGATAATCTGAGTATATTTGAAGTGAAAGAATGTCATTTTCTGGGTTCGATGCCATTTCCTTCACTGGTAAGGGGTTTTGAATCTGAGGTTATAGATTGTTACTTTTTTGCCTGATCACTGGTTTAAGCATTGTAGTTTAGAGAGGGTAACGGGTCTTAGCTATTGCATTGCTTGCATTGCGTGTAACAGTTGAGATATGAGTCGGAGACTCCGGAGGAAGGTGGCGAGGAGGGGAAACAATAAGCTGGATTTGCCAAGCTATCCAGAAATTATTGATGAGAATATAAGTTTGGATGAAACAGGGGTAGTTGATTGGACTAGATTGCCTGATGATTCAGTAATTCAGTTGTTTTCATGTCTGAATTATCGCGACCGAGCGAGTTTGTCATCAACCTGTAGGAATTGGAGGATTCTAGGAATTTCACAATGTTTGTGGCAATCGTTGGATCTTCGTACCCACAAGTGTGATACCACCTTAGCAACTGTGCTTGCCTCTCGGTGTGGTAATCTTCAGAAGCTTCGCTTTCGTGGGGCAGAATCTGCTGATGCAATAATAAATCTACAAGCTAGGGGTTTGCGCGAAATTAATGGTGATTACTGCAGGAAAATTACTGATGCTACACTCTCCTGTGATTGCGGCTCGACACGAAGTGCTTGAGAGCCTCCAACTTGGGCCTGATTTTTGTGAAAGGATCAGCAGTGATGCAATAAGAGCAATAGCTTTTTGTTGTCCCAAACTACGGAAACTTCGGCTTTCGGGAATTAGGGAAGTCGATGGAGATGCCATTAATGCTTTGGCTAAGAATTGTCAGAACTTGACTGACATTGGTTTCATTGACTGTCTTAATGTCGATGTGAAGTCTTTAGGTAATATTCTATCAGTTTGTTTCCTCTCAGTTGCAGGAACTACAAATATAAAGTGGCTTTTGGTTTCAGAGCACTGGAGTAAACTGCCAAACTTGAAAGGTTTAGATGTTTCAAGAACCGATATCGTTCCTAATACTGTTTTTAGATTGTTTTGTTCCTCCCAAAGCTTGAAGGTCATGTGTGCTTTGAACTGTCCAGCTCTAGAGGAGGATGCGAGCTTTGTGGTCCATAAGAGTAATAAAGGTAAACTGCTACTTGCCCTTTTCACCGACATTTTTAAAGACGTAACTTCTCTATTTGACGATACTACAAAGAAAGAGAGGAATGTATTCTCAGACTGGCGGAATTCAAATAAGAAGGATCCCAACCTGAATGAGATAATGACTTGGTTGGAATGGATCCTCTCCCATTCACTTCTACGTATTTCAGAGAGCAATCCACAGGGTTTGGATAATTTTTGGCTCACCCAAGGAGCAGCACTGTTGCTCAGTTTAACACAGAGCTCGCAAGAGGATGTTCAAGAAAGGTCGGCTACAGCCCTTGCCACTTTTGTAGTCATTGATGATGAAAATGCTAGTATTGATGGAGGACGGGCTGAAGCAGTTATGCGGGATGGTGGCATACGGCTCCTTTTACAACTTGCTAGATCTTGGAGGGAGGGGCTTCAGTCAGAAGCCGCAAAGGTAACTTTAATATTATACATTGCTTCGATCAAACTTTTATGAATTATGTTGGATTTGATATTCACGTATGAGTTCACTCAATACAGTTCATATTTGTCCACATTCAATTGTTTAATTTGTTAAGCTGTTAGTAAGATGATTAGGTTGATATCAACATAATTTTGTCTAGCCTTCATGTCTAGTGGTAGAAGATTGGTTAATTTGCAATCTGTTGGGCTGTTTAGGCAATAGCAAACTTGTCTGTGAATGCCAATGTTGCAAAAGCTGTAGCAGAAGATGGAGGAATCAATATTCTTACAAATTTGGCAAGATCTTTGAACAGACTGGTTGCCGAAGAGGCTGCAGGAGGACTGTGGAATCTTTCTGTTGGGGAAGAGCACAAGGTTACTAGTTTTCTGTTTTCATTGTCATGTGCCCTACATTTTAAATTATTATAAACTAACATTTCCAATTCAGGGTGCTATCGCCGAAGCGGGTGCTGTAAAAGCGTTGGTTGATCTAATCTTCAAATGGTCTACTGCCGGTGATGGAGTTCTGGTATTTACTTTTTTGTCATGTTGAAATGCATGTGTAAATATGCACACTTTAGTGAAAACTTTTTAATGTCTAGCATTAATGAACTATATCTACATGATGGCTACGACGTTGAAAGGTAAATTAATTCATACTTATTTCTTGTTTGCAGGAGCGCGCGGCTGGTGCGCTGGCAAATTTGGCTGCTGATGACAAATGTAGCATGGTGGTTGCTGGGGTAGGTGGTGTACATGCTCTGGTAATGCTTGCTCGAAGCTGCAAGTATGAGGGAGTGCAGGAGCAGGTAGAATTCTCAAATAATATTAAAGGAATCACTTATTGATAGTTTACCCCGTACCATGGTTTAAAGTCGCAGTAGCCGCTTATGTTTTGGAAGAGGTTCTTTTGACTCGATATATTGGTTTTGGTTTCGGGTAGTTTGTATTTGCTATTGGGAAGTTAAGAGTTTCATTTTCTTGAAAAAAAATTATGATTTTTTTTAAAAAATAATAACAAGATGGATCGATTAGATAAACACAAAAATACCATCTAGTTAACATCATAGGTCCAAATGATAATGCAGACATCTCGTTGACTTGTCTAATGCTATATTGCATAAAATTGAACAATAAGTTCTTAAGACACCTTTTAAAAAAATACAAAATTACAATAAAAAAGATAAGTAGTTATAATTCAATCATCCTCTTCTTCTACATCATCATCTTCTTCATGTTACTCATCAATAGTTATTATTATTATTTTCTTGATGAAGTAGTTTGTATATACATATTATTATGTACATGTTCATGTGTGTTTGTTAATATTCATTATTGTTGATATTATTTTTTGATAAGTTAATATGTATATGTTTATTTGTTAATATTTATTATTAATATTATTTCTTGATGAGTTAATATGTAAATGTACGTATTTTATTTATTATTGTTATTATTATTATATCTTCAGTTTCACAAAAAGAGTCCAATTATTATATATATTTGCAAATGGAACAAAGGAATTAATATTTTTTGATAAGTTAGTAAAATATATACATACATAGATCGATCGACAATATTTCAAAAATATATTCGATTGGCAATACCTATGGATCGGAGAATGAAAGGAAAGAGAACATAGAAAAAGAAAGAGAACGATTGGCGACTCCCTTGGCCGGCGACTCCTCAAAAAGATACTGATTCTTGATCGATTCTTTGTGTAACACAATTAATTAATTAATTTGTCCTTAGTTCTGTGTTACGGAAAAATTTTGTCCATACACAACCTTTACATTGATTATACTTGAGATTACGATTCGTGTTTTTTTATCATATCGATGACTTAGGAAGTCGAGTCGTCTATAGTACAACAACACGACCCCTTTTTTTAAACTATGAGAATCATGTTTTGTACAACATGATTCTAATGATTTAGAATCACACTATTTGCACTTCACATTGGTGAACAATGAGCAGGTGCTTTGTTTTTCAGTGGTGATGAAAATCGTTGTTTGGTCAAGCGTTCTTTGGGTTTTAGGTTCAATATAATAGCTTTTGTATTAAATTGTTAATGTATAGAATGCATTTAGACTATTTTAGTTTGTGGTTGAGTTGGAAACAATTCTCTTTGGCATGAGGTGATCAAAAGCAAGTTTGGTCTTCAATAGAATGAGTCAAATGCTAATCCATGTTCTTCTATAGTCACTTATTCCAGTCTATGAGAATTTAGTATCTTCCTTTCAAGGTTCACTTGTTTTACAGTTGAGAAGGTATTCATATCCTCTTTTAAGAGAATGTGTGGGTTGGTGATGTAGCCTTTTTTTGTGGCTTTGCCTCTTATTATTTTCTTTTTATTATAAAAAATCTCTCTTTGCATAATTAGTCAATTTCTACCTTTTATAGTTAGGAGTGAGACACAATCTCTTGTAAATTTCATCTCTTTCATAACTTAAATGATAGAGAGGCGGATGAGGTAATGATAGTTATCATATTCTTGAATCTTCCTCCATTCCCACTCTTTGGTTATGTATAATTTGTCTCTTGATCCTTTTGGATTTCTTGTATTCTTCCTTTTCTTATCTTCTAGGTAATCACCTTACTCGTCAGTTATATTTGGAAGGAAATACTACATATAAGATTATGACTTTCATGTTGTCTTTAGTTCTTGGTACGTTAAATACTAAATAACATGCGGTACCTCTTGATTATATGCTTTTGCATTCCTTTTTTGATTTGTGGTGGAATATTGGATTTGTCCTCTTAATGTGGAGAGCTACTGGAGCACCCTAGTCTCACCTCTATACAGTGAACATGTGGGCTACTCACTGTTAATAATATACCTTTATTTATGACTTCTTGGTGTTTCTATAGTGATTTAAGATGACCTAATAAGATATTATTGGAATAATAGACTGAGCTTTGTTTGGACTAATTTGATTGATTTGGATTCGGGATTGACCCAAGTTGTTACATATGGTATCAACCAACTATCGAATACTCCGTTCGTGTTGCCGAAGGTAGGGACACAAAGACTGTTGGTATTATTCCACAACGGTTATAGGTGCCGAAATTGGAGACGTAAAAGCTGCTAGTATTATCCCTTAATGGCTAGACAAACGAAGATTTTGGGCCAAGTTTTTAGGCTTGACAAGGACATTAGGTATTTAAGTGGGGAGATTGTATCACCCTAGTCCCACATTGGAACATGTGGCTAAACTTGATATGTATATAAGGTCCCAAGCTACTATCACAATATCTTCAGTCATGATCTTTTGGGTGGTCTTTTTATGGGCTAAGATGACCCAAAAAAATATTATTGGGATAGTGGATTGGGCTTTGATTTGATTTGATTTGATTCATATTGGGGATTTGACTAGGGTTGTTACAACTACTTATGTTACAGATTTTGATGCTGTAGTGGGAATAGGGAGGGTAAGATTTTATGGAGATGCTCATGCCTTGCAATTTTATGAGGTGTTTGGATAGAGCAGAATGCTAGAATTTTACCTTCTGCTCAATGAGTTTCCACATACTTTGGGGCAGTTTCTTTTATGCCTCATTATTGGCATGTTGCAATATATAGGCGCTTCCCATGTTTTTTCTTTGTTTGGCTTATATAGATTTTGGATGGGCTGTTCTCCATTGAAGGTCTTATTGAAGGTCTTCTATTTATTGTGTATGTTGGTTCTTTTTGTGGACATCTTTTTCGCCATATCAAAAGTAGAAACTTTGTGGTGGATTTCAGGATGGATTTTATGATACATATCCATATTCTTCGTTACTTGCTTCCATGGTTCAAAATATTGGAGTATCTAGTTAGGTATCGGCAGGTGTCGAAACGCAAGCTTGACATGATTGCAAAATTAGAAAATTTTGATGTAAACGGTACTTTTCGGCAATTCGGTGTAACGTAACGGTTTCAGACGAAATCACTGTGTAAAGGGGAGAAACGTCACAAAGAAAAAGAAAAAATCGAATATGCTTTAAAAGGGAGACAGCAAAAGACAACAAACCTTTCTCTATATGTTATACTTAAAATTGTAGTACCTAGTTAAGTATACCTTAAAAAACTGAAAAAATATTGATCTTAAAATATACTTACTATATGCACCCGTTTAATTATAACTTTAAAAAAATACAAAAAATGTACTTACTGTATAATTAGTTAAATTAAATTGTACTTAAATTATAGTTGAACTGTACTTATATAGTACCTAGTTAAGTGCAACTTGAAATATTTACTTTAAATTGTACTTAAATTATACCGAATGTATGCTCAACCATTTGAGCTAAGAGAACATCAATGTCAACTTTATTCAAACGTAAAATTGATTAAATATATCTGCGAGATGTCTGTTTTATCATTTGGACAATGCTATGTGCACTAGATAGTGTTTTTTGTGAACTTAATTGATCCATCTTGTTGTTCTTATTATTTAGAATTTTTCTATAATTTGTTTACTTTATTTGAAGCTCCTAACTAGCTAACAATGCGTATCGCCCGAAACCGTTACCGAAACCAATACTGAATCAAAAAATGACTTTTCAAAACATAGGCTGCTACCGCAACTTTGAACCATTTGCTTCTGTGCAGTACAATTTTGTATTCTTTGCATCTTCCTTATTTTCTATTGAAATTCTTCTTTTATAAGTAATAATAAAAAACTCATCCATAGTGTGTAGAGTGATACTGCACTTGCTTGTTCTTTATTTTGATGCCTGTCCTCCATATTATGCATTGCATAATTTGCATCACTTTGGTTGGTGTGGAAATAATATCTTAATCTCCATGCTTAGAAACCCATGGAAATATTCCTCATTTTTATATAACAAGGTGACTCTCAAGATCACTAAGCACAACTCTCAACCTGCTCTGACCTTCAATTGGGTCCATGTACAAAAATGTCCAATTGTCCATGTATTGCTCAAATTTCTTGCCCACTTGCTCATGAGTTTCCCATCTGATTATTTTCTAGGCTGCTCGTGCATTAGCTAATTTAGCTGCCCATGGAGATAGCAATAGTAATAATGCTGCTGTTGGACAAGAAGCTGGAGCTCTTGAAGGACTTGTGCAACTTACTCGTTCTCCTCATGATGGCGTCAGGTGGTATATTTTGAATCTGGAGTTTCAGTCACCTGTTTCAACTGCTCTATTGTTCTTTTGAATTTGGTCATTTGTGAATTCTCTTGTGAAAAATGCAATTTTGTGTAACTGTTGAAAGATAAATTCATGCTCATTGCTAGTTTATGACACATGCAACTGATAGGACTAATAATACATAATGCTTTTAAATTCTAACTGAAAAGAGAAGTGTTAAGGGTTCCTGTAGTTCACTTAGGCTCCGTATAGCTATTTGGTAATAAAGCCTTTTTCTTCTCCACATTATCTTGTTTTCTGGATATTCTGGTTTCTATAAAAGGAACGTCAATAAAAAATTACCTAGACATTAAAAAGAACGGTATCTATAAGTATTTGTGCATGAATAACACCTTCTATGAATCATCCCCTTCCTTCATCAGATCTATCCCGGGTTTGAAGTTAATTTTTCTATATGGTTTTTAAGAAAATAATATGATTACAATTTTAAGGAATTATTTGCAATTATTTTACAGTATTATTCCTTCACAATTATTATGCACTCTACTACTGTATTTGAGCTTTGGAAAGCCTCTTTACCCTCTGACCTCATAAAAGAACATCATCCAACTTAGCTGAAAAATCTGTTATTTGATTTCTTGTACTTCCTATAGGAGAACATGGACAAAACTGCATCACTTTATGCACCTATATATGTACAATTCAAAATATAGGCCAAAGGAATGTCTTTGAGATTTAAATCAAATCCAGTCAATCTTTATTTTTTCTATGAATTTGATAGCAATTATTGTAGTTTATCTTATATCTTCGTGTTCCAAGTAGATATTATTTTCTTTAAGGCTATGTTTTGGAACTTTGAAAAACACCCTCTTAATAAACATAATTCTAATTATATATCAATTAAAATAGTATTTTGTTGTGTAGTAGACTTTCTTAAAATCGCTCATCATTTATTAGATTTCATTTTGGTTTCCTTTTACTTTCCTTCCTCTCCTGTTTACCAAGGGGTTAAATCACTTTTTGCCCACTGAACTGAACTCCAATTTACATTGACATCACTAAATTAATTTTTTTTCTATTCAGGTCATTGTGCTATTTTATTTTCAGAACGTCACAAATTCTGTTAAAACCAGTTGACTTTTAACGGTTGAAAATAAAAAAATATATTTATTCAATTATCCCCCTAGACATCAAATAATAACAAAAAACACAAAATTTGTCCATTTGGTTGCCAAGGTGGAAAAGTAATATGTTAAAAGTAATTAAATATATGTAAAAATAATAAATTCTTATATTCTTAATATATTATAAATTTAAAACAAATTAAACAATTAAGAACATATTCACACATTATCTAATTAACAGTAAGTAAAAAAATAAACTAACTAAATAAAGTAACTTAACTAACTAAACAGATTAAACAATTAAAACATATTCAAATCAAATAATTAAAACAAGTTAAAATAATAAACAAATTAGCTTAATAAAATTAGTTAAACAAATGGAGGCCCATATTCTTCTGACTCGTAGCTGTTGTCTCTCCATCTTCTTCATCCCCAATCACTTAGATATGGCAAACCCTAAGTAACAACAATCTTCTAATTATAGTACTCCATAGCTGAGCTCTTCTCTCCAACCTTCACAACAAATAATTGTAGCCTTGATTTCTATAATTTGTTGTCAAAAGAGTGAATTGAATATAACTTCTTCCGGTAGATTGCGATATGGCAACACATCGGAAGAGATCTCACCAGTGGAGACGACTTCTGATGCAGGACAGATTTAGGATGAAGAATTAATGAAAATAAACTAAGATTTAAACTCCACGTTTAAACCACTAGGATCTCTCAAGTGTATCAACTCCACATATCAACACCAAGATAGATAAAATACATCTATAATAGGATACTTTTACGGTATGAATAAAATAATCAACTTCAATATCAATAGTATGTATTCTAAAAGACTTGTGAGGATTAAGTCACTATTTAAAGAGATTCAAAACAATAATATTACTTGGGAAATAATAAAAGTACTAAACGACTAAAATACCCTTATTAATAATTCCTACTCACTAATTAATGTCCTAAATTCCCACTAATAAATAAAATACATAAATCACATCAACTACTTTTATATTAAACATAATAAAAACTCCAAATAATAAATATAAAAAATCTCTCTTTGTTCTTGATTTGGAGTCCTTATCATTCTCCTCTTGTTGGAGAAAACTCGACCTCAATTATAATATGATAGAATAAGCCATGAACACCTCTGCAATGGAAGAACATTTTGTAACACCTTTTGACATCATCACGCGATAAGGCTAAAATTTTTTTGAAAAGAAAATTGATGAGAGCATCACTTTTGTATTCAAAGGTGCTAAAAAGCTAACGAAATCAACAATGTCAACCTGACTTGGATCAACTTCTTGAATCGTCCTTTCTTTGGTAACGAACAACTCAAAAACAACTTCAGAGTTTTTCTCAATTTGTTGCTCATACACAATCTCTAGTTCAACTTTTGGAATTTCAAGAATTTTCATGGACACATCACAATTGTCTGTAGTCCCAAATTGGGAATATCCTCTTTTTCTTTTTATTGCTCTGCTTGAATATGTTCCTGCAAGTCAATAATGTCTTCTTTTATAGAAGAGATGTCATCTTTTATAAAAAAGATGTTATCTTTTATAGAAGGACATATAGAAACCATATCATGTGTAGTCTTTTGAAGTTATTTTGCTTTAACTTGTTGACATTTCTTTGCTTCAACTCTTCTTTGTTCATTTTGATATCGACGTTGCAATTTTCCAAGGTAATCTTGTGCATCAACCATATTCCATCTAAATTCTTCTTGCTTGGGTTTCAAATATTTATGGCCACATGTATTCATAAGGTAGTGTATTCGATAACTTTCACCGTTGAGAAACCAAATATACTCCTTTACTTCCATAAGCAATTCTTTAGTGGTATGAGACATTGGGTGTTTGGGACAATGGGTCATAAAATAAATAAATAAAATATTTTTTTGTTGATAACTTAAGGGTCTAATTGAAAAGAAAATAGAAAATATGGGCTAAAGTATGAATGCAGAAAGTGTAAGTGCTAATTTAAAAAGATAAAAGGGTACAAGTGAAAAGTATATAAACTATTGGGTAAAACTGTACAAGGTAAGAAAACGATAGGGTTCAACTTGCAACTTTTATTAAGCTATTTATAACTTAAGAGATTAGGGTTACCATACTTTCTCATTACCACAAGCAGCAACAATCAACACTTTAGAAAATCAACACTTCAGAAAATGGACAGGAAACCAAGCAACCACGCAATGATGGCTGATTGACAAGGTGCAGCGGCACAGTGGCAGCACCGACGGCGGAACAACGGCGGCAGCTACTTTAATTTTTTATTATATATTTTTTTCTTCCTTTTGCCTTTCTTTTCTTTCCTCTTTGTGGTTTCTTTTTTTTAAGCTGCAGTTCTGTCTCTTCCGATGAACAATAACTCCGAAAGAGGGAACAGTAGTCGTGATGCAGGATGAACAATAACTATGACGAACGAACAGTGTTTTCTGCGTGATGAACAGTAACAAATTTTTTTTAAAACCCAAGATTTCCTAAAAATTGAAAAATTAATAGAGAAACCTTGAGCTCTCATACCAAAAATTAGGATTTAAACTCCACGTTTAAATCACTAGGATCTCTCAAGTGTATCAACTCTACGTATCAATACCAAGACGGATAAAATAACTCTACGGTAGGATACCTGAATGGTATGAATAAAATAATCAGCTTCAATATCAATAGTATGTAGTTTAAAAGACTTGTGGGGATTACATCACTATCTAAAGAGACTCAAGACCCTAATATTACTTGGGGAATAATAAAAGTACTAAACGACTAAAATACCCTTATTAATAATTTCTAATTAATGTCCTAAATCCCCACTAATAAATAAAGTACATAAATCACATCAACTACTTTTATATTAAACATAATAAAAACTCCAAATAATAAATATAAAAAATCTTTTCTTTGTTCTTGACTTGGAGTCCCATCAACTTTGATTCATCTTCTTCATTGGCTTGCCATTCTCCATTGGCGGGTATCCCTCTGTTTCACGTTCCTCTTCTTCCTTAGCTTGCCATTCTTGATCGGATGGGTATCCCACATCTCCTCTATTTCACTCTTCACTTTGCTCCCTCTCTCTACATATATATACACACACAGATATACTTTGTTGGTTTCTTCTTTTTTAAACCCAATATCTTACTTCTAATAAAATTTGTGAGCTCCAATTTTCCTTTTCCAAACCTAATTGAAAAAATCGAATTCAAATTTCAATTTGCAATAACCCAATTGAAATCCTTGTAAAACCTAAATCAAAACCCAGTAAATCTTTCCCCATTTCTGTTTCGATGAACTTGTCCAGACTGGAATGATGGTGGGGGTATTGGTGATTGTAGTTTAGAAATGAGATTTTTATTTGTTTACAGTGGGTTTGCGTAAATTGTATTAGTTGTTTAGATTGTTTAATAAGTTTATTTAAGTTGTTTGATGTGTTATTTGTTTAATAAATTAACTTACATTGTTTATTATGTTTAATTAGTTTAATTCTCCGACTCAGCTTTTCTCTCCCTTAAACATGTCTTGTAGGTGCCACCTAGATTGCCATTAAGATTTTAACGGAGTAGACGATTTTTTTTTTGAGTTTTAAAAAATTGCAGTTCAACGAGTTGACTGGAAAAAAATCAATTTAGTGATGCAAATGTAAATTGAGGTTCAGTTCAGTGGGGTACAAGTGATTTAACCCATTTACCAAGTTTCAACAATAGCCGCAGGGTCTGATTGGCTTTATCTAAGCTATTTAATTTTCCTTTATAGACAAGAAGCTGCCGGTGCATTGTGGAATTTATCATTCGATGACAGAAACCGAGAAGCAATTGCAGCTGCTGGGGGCGTTGAAGCCTTGGTATGATTTGTCATCCTTTGCAACCTATGCAATATGTATTATCTACATTCAGTAGTAGCATCTGATACAAATTAAAGTAAAATGTTTCATGGCGAATTATTATAGAATGTGGTTTGGTGATTAATTTGTTTCTGTGATGGAGTTGACCATATTTGGTAGCAACAGCTCCTGTTGAACTTTTTAATGCTTTAGTATTGTTTTTCTAACCCTAATGAATATCTTCACGAGCTAATAGTTTATAAAATAAACTGTGCATGCACATACATAATGTCACATTAAAGTAAGAGAGTCTTCTAGAAGTTACTTGTTTAACTGTTACCAGGAGAATAAATTGTTATTTAGTTTGATATACAAAGAAGTTCTATTAGAAAAGATAGTGAGTGCAAAAGACAGAGAGGGCTAGAGATCCTCCTAAAGTTAAAATAAAGTGAAACAATAAATGTTTTTAATGAATTATTATCCCTCAAACCGTATATAAATCAGAAATATAAATACAAGTTTTTAACGAATGATTATCCTTCAAACCGTATGTAAATCAGAAATATAAATACCCCTAAAGCATCAATTACATGACAAATCTACAATTCCCTGAGAGCAATATGGCCCAATCATTCTGGTTATCTGGTCCCGTCTTTGTCAGGGTTCTTGCTGCCCTTAAGAGAATTGGCCTAGCTACTGCATGCTAGCAAATTTGAAAGTACATTGGGTTTTTGGCGGGCCTTAAAATCTGTATCACTACCCTCCTAAAGAAGTTTTATCAAGTAATTACTTCATTAAATTTTGTCTGCTACAAAGTTGTTAGTTTTCTTTTATTATAACCTTATTATTTGTTTCTTTAACTTCCCTTTTTTAAAATTACGTTGACCTTTCATTACGTTTCTGATTCCTCCATGCATGCTCCATTTGGCCTGGGTAGCCAATGTGGAGTGGATAACTGCATTTCCATTGCCGCCTTAAACATCAGTTGCGCCGTCAGCAAGCCTTGTAAGCATCTTTATACATCTCATTTGATGGGCGGTTTGTACTTTAGACAATACCTTAAATATTGTCGATCCATTTCCTGATATCTCGTTGATAACCTTGTTATCCTAATTACTTCTATGAATTTGTGCGGGCATCGTATGAAGCTGCAGGTATTTACCTTCTGCACTTATTGTGAAGCCCCCAAATCCGTGTACTCATTACACCAGACTTGGCGTATCATCATTCATACACATACATACTACTAGCTATTATTATCAGCTAGGTTACACTATTCATTAATTATTTACGTTATTTATACATACACTCCCAGGTCTTATATATGAACTAATACATTAGCTCCAAAATATTACATTAATAATTATTCATTTAAATAATACAATACTATTTATTTATCCCTCTTCGTTAGCTTTATCCTTCCTTTTATCTTTTACACCCGATCTTTCGGGTTCCTCAGACTTAGCTGTAAAAATGGAATTTTATGCAAGAGTAAGCAACAAAGTTGCTTAGCAAGTATAGCAGTTTAAAATAAAAGTAACTGCCAACAGATCAATAAACATGTAATAAGGAAGAATAGATATTTCCAACAATTTAAGGAAGTCAACAAAAATTACTGAACAAGGTAATAACAAGCATTAAAGGTTTGAGTATAGATAAATTACGGAATCTTAAGCTCAACTAACTGTTCTCAAGGAAAAAATATTCAACTGAAGAATTATTGAGTGGTTACAAAGACCATGAACTCTTTACATAGAGGTTCAACAACTACAAAGACTGTGAACCTTTATACGGCGTTCAACAGTCACAGTGATTGTGAACTCTTTTCTCCTGGAGTATCATTAGGTGCTCATTCTAATAACACCCCCATGTTACGCGCAACATTTAATCACGTATTTTCACAGCGTGATAAAGTTGGTTACTCGACAATATCCCTATTTCTAGGGTTGTTCATACTCAGTTATAATCTCGAGAATCCGCACCAAAATAATTTGGATTGGATTAACATATCACCAAAGAATCATAAACAGTTCAATAAATTGATTAAACATAACAATTGAGTTTAGCAGTACAAATGGCAAACTCTTTTTATATACGGTCCAAGAAGCTTTTTCAACAAGATTTACAACTTAATAATGGGCGAACTTCAAAAGTATCCAAAAATGCGGGAACAAATAGTTTAGGAAATTTCAATGATAATTAATCATAGAGGAAACTTGCGTAAAACACAAATTTGCACAAGTTAGAGAAACTGGTCTGCTGTGGCGTACTTTCCTTGTGACTCACTCTTTATGTCCACTCGTTCACCTACACCATCCATAATAATCTTTATAATTTAATCTTCTGTTACTTTTAATAGTTACCGTCGGTAAATATACATAATTTCGCTATGATAATTTCGGGTAACGTAACTCGATCCCGAGTACCAACTTAATTTTGTTTTATAGTTTAACTCTTAAAATTACTATTTTGGCCCACTTATATTTACATGTATTATTTAACATGTTTTTACCGATGGATTACGTTTTACGCTTTACTGGCAATTTCAAACTATTTTTTTCCATTTTTCCTCATTTCCCATCTTCTTTAATAAACCAATCATAACTATTTTATTATTTTTTCTCTTCTGGCCCTACATAGGTAACTTCATTTTGGACCCTTTTTGATTTTTTCAGATTTTTCAAATATATTTAGTATTTATTTTCGGCTCATTTCTGTCCAAAGCTTAACAATTAAAAGAATTCAAGCTTACGTCCAAAAATTACGAATTTTGGATAGAACCTATCCTGTATCTATGTGAGCTTACTCCCAAAATTTCAGCCCAATCCGAGTTACGGAACTCAAGTTATCGCAGTTTCCGTTTAAAATTCCATGTTTTTGTTTTGGTCATAACTCCTTCGTTTTAAGTCTGAGTGTGTTCATTTTTGGACAAGATCTTCCCTATACTTATAGCTTTCATATGCCTGAGGCCTGAAAATTTTCAGGTAAATTAAGTGTCAAAAACAGGCCGCACAATCTTTAGGTCAGAAGGTTTGACAGTTCATCCTGTTTTGGTAGAAATTCCACTGAAAAAAAATCTACATGGAATTTAGGCCTCAAACCAGTGCCTAAATTTAGATAAGTTCCATATCTATCACAAAAAATTTGACTCACCTAAAAATTCGAAATACACTAAAAATACTATTGGTTACAAAATCAGCCTCTGTTTTAGGGTTTTTGCCCTTTATGCTGAAAATTTTCTTAACTTGTTTAATTTTTCTCTTTTCTTGTTTCTTGCAAGATCTTTGCATACTTTTGCCATGGTTGATGTTAATATACTCCAATATGTTATTATGTACCCTTAACATAAACAAATTCATGTACACACATATCTACTTTATAAAATATTTGTAAAAGTTAGTTTAGGGTTTCTTTATCTAGTTTGTATTTTTTTTCCTTTGTTCTTTCAATTTTTTCTCCATGATCCATGATATTACAACATATATATGTTCAACATGATCTCAGGTATATATAAAGCCTAATTACTTCCATCAAAGAAAGATTTTTAAGCTTCAAAAAGATAGGTTTTATACCTAGTTGTGTATGTGCTTGCTCCTTGGCTTGGATCCTTTCTTTACCTTCTTGGTTGCTGATTTTTTCTCACTCTCTCCCTCTATAGCTACTGCCGAGCTCCTCTCTCTCTTCTCTCCTTATAGCTTTTATTTGATTTAGTAAAGTGGAGAAAAAGTTGTCCAAAAGTTGGGTATTTAAAGTCAAAACTTGGGCAATTTTTTCACAAAAATATTTTAGCTTCCTTTTCACTTTGGCCAGCTATTTCTCCCTTATCTCCTAGGCCAGCTGACTTCTCAATAGTGCTGCCCTTTTTTTATTTTATTTTATTTTTTTTCTTTTCTTCTAGCTTTGTTTGGAAATTGAAAGAATTCTCTAGTGGTTTGACTATTTGACCAAGAAGCTTGATTTGTTTAGTTGCTATATATATATATGTATATATAGATAACACCTACACATGTGTGTATGTATGTACACATGTGTTTTACTCATGTATACATACTTCAATTAATTGTAGCATACTTGCATAAATTGTATAGTGTACTTGAATTAATTTTAGGCATCCTTGTTTTATTTATATATGTGTATACTTGTAAACTTGTTTTATTTATATATGTAAGTACACTTGAATTAAATTTTTATGTATGTATACTTGCATTTTATTTGGTATGGTTCTGTGATTTTTAAAGTGTTACATCTTCTAGTTACTTTCCCTTTTATTTAACTTACTCAAATAATATATGTATTTATATTCATTTTACACATTTTTCAATAATCAAGAATAAAAATATAGACTTTAATAATAATTACATTTATATTTATAATTTATTATAAGGGTTTTCGGAATATTACACTTATCTAGGTAGGAAGGATAGCTATAGGCTTAATGTCTAGTTGTGTAATTTATCCTTTCCCTTGTTTGTTCCCTATCTAGGTGAGAGACATTAATTTTGAAACTCAAAAGTTTGATTAACTAACATACACTTCTAAGGAACTGTTTCTGAGTAATTTTCTATATAATGTGCATAAGTAAAACACATATGCTGCATGTTTGATGTTTTAAATATAATTAATAATATTTCCAATTAAATTCTTTCAACTGAGGCTTCACTCTTTCTTGGTTGAATATTTTGTTTTGATTAGTATAAGTTTTTGTGGTTATTTAGGTTGCTCTTGCACATTCCTGTTCAAATGCCTCTCCTGGTCTTCAGGAGAGGGCTGCTGGTGCCCTCTGGGGATTATCTGTGTCAGAAACCAATAGGTATGTATAAAATTTTATTTTGTTTACGTTTATTAGTGTTATAATGATAAGTGTCCAATATTGTTCCTTGTCTTGCATCAACCTGAACTCTTCCCCTGTCCCTTTTTTCTCTCTAATGTATCATGTAGCTATGTTACTTCTGTCACAC
Organism: Panax stipuleanatus; assembly: GCA_020205555.1. NCBI lineage: Eukaryota > Viridiplantae > Streptophyta > Magnoliopsida > Apiales > Araliaceae > Panax > Panax stipuleanatus. The sequence continues at coordinate 20,829,783 of CM035116.1, forward strand.
ACATACCCACACCTATACGGCCCTCAATAGAAGAGTCCATGTAACACAGTTGATCAGTCATGTGGTAGTCGGAACTGTTGGACTTTTTGTTCATGCTATTATCGAGGGACTAACATAAGCATGTTCACTATATATATTTTGGTAATTGTGACCCAAGTACAAATTAGGATTCACATGTGACCTAAAGAATTAAATGAAAAGACGAAAAACCCGAAAATAAATAAACGAGACATAAGAGATGCTTCCACGAGTTCCGAGCAGAAGACTCCTGGAGGCAACTCATTTTTTGGAATTAATTGAGGGATTGGATTGGTGGCTAGAAGGTCAAGATGATTTGGGCATTACTCGAGTATCTAAGGGTATTTCTGGAATTTCTCCTGAGATATGTCAGACACAAGACTCAGACATGCGCCAAACACGTGACCACTTTTCAGGAAACTATATAAATACTCAAGAAGACTCTCTGGATCCTTGGTACTCAAGAAAACTCTCGGATCCTACGTGTTTTTCCACGTGTTACTGGAGTAATTGCTCACTTGTTCTTTTCTCCTCTTCAATTCATCAGTCAATTCTGTACTCTTTATGGATTTCTCTCCTCCTCAACCAACACGAAACCCTAACCCTAGCAAGGTACAATTTCCTTGCCCACAGTAATTAATTTGTTTTTAACTTTCGTGGAAGGAAAATTACCCTCTTCAAAATTTGTGCTCAGCAAAACATAACTTGTTTCCATCAATGTTCAAATAAATTATATTGATTTGTGATTCAACTGTAGACATGATACAGTATTTATGAATTATAAGTTGATACACAATCCAATCTGTACATAACTTTTTTAAAAACAATAATACTAATCTGTACATATAATCCATTTAAAACATCTGTTTATACATACATTTGCCTCCTTACATGACATTTTTATTAGTAGTATATCTAGGTACATCAAACACTTAGTTTTATTAGTGAAAGAGGAAAAATACACTACAGTAATATTTCAAAAGTGCATGTCCTTACCGATTTCCCCTCAAGTATAACGGCTACTCATGATCTTCAAAATTAAGAATATAAGTAGGTTGATTGATCCTCACTTTAGATGTTATCCTCCGAAGTAATATCAAAATAATTGCATCTTCGACTGCCATTGCCTCTTTCAACCATGCTTTTGAGAGTTGGAGGCCTTCCTGCTCATATTTAATCTTTACAACCCCATAGTGGAGGTTCTAACCCCATCAGTAAATATCAAGACATCACCTTTTATTGCACATTCTAAGTCATCATGATTTGGAAATCCATATTTAGGAGATATTTGGTCATCAATTCATTGTAAATAATACATTCTAAGTCATGTTCTTCATGGGTAAGGACCGAGTGCCAAGAATGCATCATTTTCTATCACATTGTTATAATCTTCCTTTGATTCTATTTTACTGTTACACTATCGTCATATTTGGTCACATTGCCGGCAGTATCTGTTTTGTAGACGTATAGGCCCACAATTTTCTTTTTCAATAAAGCTTCTGAGTTACAATTATAGCTATTGCTAACGCTCCTATCTTAAATGATTTATTCTGCTACAAAATTTGATGCCTTGCTATATTTTGAATCTGTTTTAGCATTGCTATCGGACGAGAAGGAGGTGTTGCACCGCTTATAGCATTGGCACGGTCCGAGTCTGAAGTAAGTGTTTGAAGTTATTTATGCCTCTCCCTTCTCTTCTGAGAAAGTTGTAATGCATTCCTCACAGCAAATCAGCTGAATTGCCATCAAGCACTGAGAATGGTCTAAAGAATTCCTTGTTAGAGTGTCAGCAGTGTACCCTCTGGGATTGTAGTGTGATTTCTAAAATTAATTTCAAACTTGGAACATTAGTTCAGAAGTTCTCCAAACTGAGACATCTGTTGGTACTCTTTGGATTTGTCCATAATTCAAATACTGCATCTAAATTCATACTTATACTCGATATGTTATCTGCATCACCGAATAAGGGCTCATATATATCACTGTTGAATCTAACGTTTTTCTCTTTTAGGACGTCCATGAGACTGCTGCTGGAGCTCTTTGGAATCTCGCTTTTAATCCTGGTAATGCTCTCCGGATAGTGGAGGATGGGGGAGTACCAGCTTTGGTTCACCTTTGTTCTTCATCTGTATCAAAAATGGCGAGATTCATGGCTGCATTGGCACTGGCATATATGTTTGATGGAAGGTATTTTATTATCTCCTGATACTGAATGCCTTAATTTATATTATGATTATAATGTTGTTACTGATGTAGGACAATACAACACTTGATGTAGAACAACAAAAAAAAAAACTAGGGTTTAGGTTCCACATCCAAATACTAGTCTCCTGATTGCAACCAAGATATAAGTATGCGAGCCATCAAAATCAGGAATGCTGTTATCAAAACAGGATCTCAACTTATTAGTGCAAATGTGCAATATTTGGATTGATTACAACAAGGATGTGAGTGGTAAGGGTCCACAAATGACTTATCATAGACATCAAATGAATTATTACGGAAGAATAATTACAAGTATTGAGCAGAATAACTCTTGGTGATTGACATGTAAGAATTGTTATATGAGAAATATCTATAACTAAGGGGTTGGGGTTACCCCAAGAACTAGAGTAGTGCTAGAAAGTATAGTTACTCATAATTTATGTCTGAATCAACAATGACACAGATGATACAAGAGTCATAGGACTCTGTTCTTTAAAATAATATTACAACTAATAAACTACTATTATCTATGCAAAGAAACAAGAAACATCTCTAGAATGGTAGCATGTTAGTTGAGACATTAATGCAGTCAACTGCTAAGTTACATGAACTGTGGACCCCTAGAATGATCCCAATTTTTAGAAGGATCTCTATATTCCCTCTTATTCTTCTGGGCTACATAAGGCGTGAGCTACTCTTAGTTTTTGCGAGACGCGGTGGTAGTTGACCGCCATGACGTCTAGGCGATAAGGCGCCCGTCATGGCGTTCATATGGCGACAAGTTGTTAACAATGTACAATTTATATATTATTTGTTTTACTTCAAAACCATATTCGATAATAAAATTTTATATACATTAAAACTCAAAACATAATAACTAACACTATGTAATACAATTAAAAACACAATTATATGAATACTTCATAATTAAAATTCAAAAATAACACACTTGACATTGAAACTAGTAGAACAAGTTAACAAACACTACGTAGAAAATAAAGGATGAACCAAGTCAACAATCATCACACATTACAAGTCTAATAAATCATAAAAATTACATGATATAGCTAGTCCATGGGTTATGATGAGTCATGGGTACAAAATGACTTAATCACTTAACTTGGGCCAGCTACCAAGGCGTAAGCCTTGGCGGCTCGGCGTCCAAGGCGTTGCTTTGTTCTTCTCTAGCGCCAGGACGCCTAGTCGTTGCCTAGGCAACGCCATGACAACTATGGAGCTACTTTGAGGTATTTTCTCTTCTTTTTTTTCTTCCCAAAGATTCTTGTTCCGGATCTAGTTAATCATCAAATGTGGAAGCTTTCTGCATCGAAACCTACGTTCAATGATCTTGGTTTTTTTTATATTATGGATTCGGTACTTTTGAGATGTAACTAGTTGTTTTTCTCGTCTGGATGAATGTTGAGGATGTATAGATAAAGATGCTGTTGGTGACCAACAGTTTTGTCTTACTCTTGAGTCTTGAACTGTAGCGTGTGTTGAAGAGTTTGCATGTTTTGTACAGAATGGATGAATTTGCTCTTGTCGGAACTTCTTCAGAAAGCAGTTCAAAAAGTGTAAACTTAGATGGGGCTAGGAGAATGGCCCTCAAGTATATTGAAGCTTTTGTCCTTACATTTTCTGACCCACAAGCATTTTCTGCCGCTGCTGCGTCTTCAGCCCCTGCAGCATTGACACAAGTCACAGAATCAGCTCGTATTCAAGAAGCAGGTCATCTGCGATGCAGGTTTCTCTCTCTCTCTATCTCTCCCACACATGCACAGTCTCTCACTCTCCCCCTTGATTTAGTCCATTGAATTGTAACAATTGTTGCCTTGCTTTTACACTTCACCATGAGTTTTGCAAGAAATTTGATTTACTGATACTTCGATCTTAAGAACCCAATCACTGAATCACATAACTATTTTGGTTGGACGGAGTAGTATTTCTGCATGTCTCAAGTAGAAAATATATATTTAGGCTTAATTTAAAGAGTGAACTAATTATTTTTATTCCCAAAATAACTAAATAGGACAGATATAATTACGCTATGTATAATCTCTTAATAAAATGTACATCGTTCTCCTTGTATTAGTTGTTCCCAACTTTTATTCTTCCTCCAAAATTGTGTAAATACCTTTCTAGTCTTTTATTTTTTGCAATTTATATTCCTCAGTGGAGCTGAGATCGGAAGATTCATTGTTATGCTACGGAATCCATCTTCTGTACTTAAGGCATGTGCTGCATTCGCTCTGCTCCAGGTAGATGATATTGGAGTTTCCATCTCTCTATTTATTACACACGATATCAAGATACAAGTTTCCGCTTTTTTTATTTATTTTTCCTCAGAATTATGTCGAACATTGACCAAACCTCACTAACTTCATTGAATTCCTTCGTGGGCTGCAACTTCCTTGGTAGTTCACCATTCCAGGCGGTCGGCATGCCCTCCACCATGTGGGCCTTTTGCAGAATACTGGTGCACCACGGGTTCTGCGAGCTGCAGCTGCGGCGGCAGCTGCACCAATTGAAGCCAAAATCTTTGCAAGAATCGTACTACGAAATCTTGAACACCACCAGACAGAAACTTGAGTATAAATTTTTGCTCGGCATCTGTAACATGTTGGTTAAGCTTCCGTCTTACGAGCAGCCGTTTGAAGCTTCTTAAATGACATGTTCTGTAACATCTTTCTGTGTAGTCAGTCGGGGCTTGATCAAATTGTGGTCGGTGTAGGTTTTCTCCCTCTTCCTCTCCTGCCAGTTCTTTTCCTTAAATATATATTTTTTCTGTACAAACATATAAACATGGTAAAGGTACTCTGGGTGAAGGTTAGGTTCAAAGACCAGTTGCCTGTCTAGTTCTGTGTTTATTGTATTTTGGGACAATCACTTTTATATATAGATATACATAAACTAATATATGTTTTTGAAACATTTTGGCCGTCCTCTAATTACCAAATATTATTTACTCATGTTTTTACATGATTGAGTTTGTAAGAAATGGTATTCATATATAACCATTCATATTTCTAAATTCATGCAATTGAATCTTTCCTCTACACTATTTATGCATATTCACCATAACAAAATTTACATATATTTAATATTGAGACCTTTGATAATGATCATAAATTTGGAGGTCAGTTCACATTATTCACACACACACACACACACACGTATGTGTGTATATATATATTACATATTTTAAATTTTATAATTATAATATTAAATTTAATGTTTCAATGCAACTTTTTATTATACAAATACAAATTATTATTATTATTGCACTTTGAAAAACTTACAAAAACTAGTTTACAAATAACTTAACACAATGTAATTAGTGGATGATCTATTATATACGGATGAGTCTCAATCATAACCAGTCAGGTCATTTTGTAAGCAACTTTTTGTAAGATTCTTTTATCATTAATGTACTATTGTTCCGAACTCATACTTCATTAAATGTGACAAGATCACGTTGTTAAGGATTAGAATATCCCTAAATTAATACAAAGGAAGATGTTTATAGACTTGTGAGATATATATAGAGAGAGAATTTATGCCATAAAGAGCTTTAAATGGTTTATCTCCTTTATAAATGATGGTACTCAGCACTACTTTGGGTTTTTTCATCTGGAGTTCTTCCCATTACCCGGCAGCAAGGCCAACAACTTTCTTGATGAAACCCCCCACATGCAGAAAAGGACTTTATGCGTTTCTGCTATCGTCGACGGTGTGGATGCTTCTTTGTCCTTCAAATAGGGCACCACATATTTCTCCATATCACTTGTAGAAATATCAAGATGATTCCCAGTTACATTTATGAATTTCACCTTTCCAGCTTCATCCAAACTTCTTAAACCGATCCAATCTTCAATATAGAGTTTCGTCTGCACAGGTCACACCACAAGATTAAATTCTGTATAATAAAGTATATATAGTGGGTACAAGACGAGACAGTTTGGTGGAAAATGAACTAAAATGTTCTAAAAACAGGTGTGTTTGTAGTAGTGTCCTTTAAAGGATTCTTCTAGGGTTTTGCCGAGTTCATTTAGCATAGGTGCAAATCTTAATGCCAAGTGTGAAATTTCACCCTTGCATTGCACTAGATTTTTTTAACTAGTTGCATTAAACCTTGTACTTTGTATGTACTGCAGACATCACAATTGGCTCATTTTGTTCACATAGCATGTTCGAGGTTGATCATCCAAATAATCCATACTTTTATAGCATTATGTTTACATCTATCGCTTCTGTTTTCAGCAATTGGCCAACTTCTTTGCAGTAAACACCCATATGATTTTTAGTGACTTCATATTTACACAATGTATCTGGTGTGTTTGAATTCTAAGAATGACTCGGAACAATTTCAAAGTTTATGACGAACACTGGTGTACTAATTCCTCGAAACCAATAAATACGAGCAATATAAGTCTGTATTTCATTATGGTACAAGTTTCTCTTTATCGGCAGGAAAATAAATGATTTCTTATAACCAAACAGGCAAATAAAGAAGTTATTCTTTGCTGAAAATCGAAAGTAAACTACTAAAGAACCATCTGAATCGCATAACAATATGAGGTGAAAATCTTACCTCTTGCGGAGGCAATACTGTGCTCCAGGACCCATCTTCAAAGTAACCAAACCAAGACGTTTCCTTGGGTACCAAAACTTTGTCTTGCTCAAACTGATGAGGCATATCAAGAGAGTGAAAAAATAAACTAACAAAATTAAGTTTATTCCAGTTTCAATGGAGCATTAGAAAATCAAGGGAAAGAATTTTGGACTTGCCATGATGAGCACCAAATTATGCAAGCTTGCAAACCTTTCCTTATAAGTGGAGTTTCTCTGACCATCAATTTCATTATTAAGCTTCGGGAGAAACTGGCATCCGTGCAGGTAGTCATCAATGTCCTGATAAAAAAAATGTAACCCTAGTTGTCGTAGTCTAAGAAGTTGACGAGAAATTTTACCTAAAACAATTATTGCTAAAGAAGAAAATGATTTTAGAAACTATATTTGACTTGAATACAGATTCTTGAAATACAGATATGCATAAGATCAGCTTATCTATGATCTCCTAACCTCAAGTGAAGTACTTTAACTCACACTTGGGATTTTAACATATCCAGCAGGTGCCAAGTGTTCCTGCAATTACATCAGATCAGGTTATCTAAATGTTATGAACTCCCTACAAAGAGAACATATCAATAAAAAGGGTGCTATAGCCCATAATAGTGACGAAAAGGAGGCAGCCTTGAAGAGGGAAATTAAACTAGCAAGATACTTGCTACTCAAATTTAATTTTTTTCTAATATGAGAAGGAAAATTTCAATGTGAAATTATAGACAAAAGAGCGACATTAATTTAATTCTGAACCTGAACATAGTCGCTGTAAATCGCCAATTTGAGTAAACTGTCCACGAGAGTGCATAATAGAGCAGACTGCATAAAGAAGGAATGTCAAACAAAGCTGCAACAATCCATTGCAGATTAGACGCAAAAATTGCATGTAAGATACTAGATAACAGTTGCATTTCATGTTAAAGATTATATTCAGTTGAAGTGGTTGAAACTTTTCACCAGTGTGCAGAATAGATTTCCAGGAAAAGTTGCATGATATCACCAAAAGTATAGCGTCGGATATTTTTTTTAAGGAAAGTTGTTAAAAGTAGAAATCAAGATTTTTGAAACTACTGCATTTAGGAGTGTAGCATCCGCAGAAAAAGGATTCACTTACCCCACAAAATGGAACAGAGGCTTCTCCGGCATGAGGGCCACCTAATGATATGAAATTCTTCACCTGTTTCTCATCAAGAAAAACAAGATTCATAAGCTCGCATAAGAATCAGCATGATTCCCAACTAAAAACAAAAATAAAAATAAAATATCACAAGGGAAGTATACACGATAATGAAGTTTTTCAGATATATTACAACTATTGTATCATGGATGTGAGATGCACAATTTACTGAATCGGTCAGCATATTTCTAACAAGTATAAGCCTTTCAATTAAATGCAGACAAATTTCATCACGAGTCAGCATAATTCTATTAAGGCGGAATATTCAACTATTCTTGATAAAATTAACATTTTTGTATTCTCCAATTAAAGAAGTTTGGCGTTTTTGGCTAAATATCCCCAAATTTAGTTTTTGACAACTTCATGCCTACTTGAATATTCGCTTACCATTGCAGTGTGTAGATTGCATATATATCCTCGCAGGGGGGGGGGGGGGGGGAGGAGGATTCAACTGAGAGACATTGGCTTATAAAGTAGCATTATTCCATTGGAAATGGATCCAAAAGGTAGCTGAACAGTAAGTATATTGACATGAACCATTAAGTGGTATATTAAAGATTTATGACAAGTTAGTTCTTACAGGAGGACTGCCATCACAGAACTCAATGACCCCTCGTCCAACCAAGCTACCCTGCGAAACGCAAGGGCATAGTAAACTTCACCAACGTGTTCATCTAAACAAAAAGAATGAAGTGACAGAATGAAATGAGTAAAAAAAATGCAGATCAAAAGAAACCACAGAGCAACTAGATTTATAATGGTATTTTCTCATAATCTCATTCCAAAGTAAAGTAAATATAATTGTCTAGATGAAACATTTTTCTTCAAAGTTCAACGAAATCAACCTATCCATGAATTTTGACAGAATATAAACATAGAGAACAAGAAATCTTCATAACATTGGCTCAATGTCTAAAATGTTTCATTCGGAACCACTGAAATACCAATATAAACAATGTGGCTTCTTCGTAAAGTAATATTCTACTAAATTTTAATAATGAACTGGAACCAAATGATAGAATTGGTTTATGAAATGAAACAGAATAAGCTTTGGAACAACAATAGCAACGAAATGGTGCATGATCGAGAAGACAACAAAAAACATTTGATACCTCACCTGGGAAAGTCCAACCATGTTGTAACCCTCACTGAGTTCACTCATTTTCTTCACCTGCCAGATGAAGAAAGTACAAGCTAATATAAAAGGCCAAACTTCAAAGGCCTCGATCGTGAGACAAAAACACACTGCCAACGATTTTACCCACCTTCTCACAAGCAATGTTTGTCTACAAAATGCAACACAAATATGTCAATTAGGATAAATCGTTTCCTACGCAAGAAGTCCTTGTACAAGATGAAAAAATCACCTGTTCAAGAAAGGGCATGAACCAGGAATCTCGTGCTCCATTTCCAATTTCGCTACATTTGAATAGAAGAAAATCGTAGGAAAATTTTAGTGTCTGAGCAATTCAGGCATAGCAAACTTATCTCGCTTACAAAAGAAATTTAGAAAAGGAGTCCTACTTTCTTTGTAGTGGTTCTCTTTAATTCTGGACAAGGGGAGTATATAAGAAACACAAAGAGAAATTCAACTCAAAAAAAGAATTATGTTCTTCAATGACACAATTCAATTGGAACATACATGCAATACCCTTGAGCACCGGACCAATTGCTTAAAGTCTCAACGAAATTTGTAACTCCTTTATTCTTGCATTTGTCTGCAATGCCTATCACAATAGAATAAAAGGAAGGAAAAAGAGGTGAGAATATCTCAACAAGAGCTGATAACTGATTCGACCTCAAGTTCTTTTTTAACTATTAATTAATGCTGATAATACATACGAAAACTGTTTCCTAGAAAAGATAATAAATCGATAGATATTACCAACACAAAAAGTATGATGCTTTTATTAGGTTTCCTAAATTTACAGATCTAATAACCCTTAAATATTCCAATCCTCAAACTAACGACGTCATAAAGAGAAGGAGGGGAATAAGTTTCATTGCATGCATTATAACCTTAGAATATCACCTCACATAGTACTTAATTTACCATGCCTTGGAAATAAGTTCTTCAAACTCATAATCTATATTTCTTTTTTCCTTCCTTAATATTTCACTATTCTCTTTTGGCAAAAAATTAATTGCATTTATTAAACTTCATTGATTGAAATTTTATTATTAGAAAAAAAGTCATTTTTAAAAAAAAGTATGTCCTATTCAAACCTAATTTTTGGAGAAAAATATCAGCCAAAAAACTAGCTATCTTTTTTTTTGTATCAAGGGACTATTTGGAAATTACAACCAGTATACAAAAGCCATAGAGAGAAGTAGAAAATCTACATAAAACTGTTGAAATTAAGTGTTCCAACAAACTTATTGTTGATGATCCTAAGAAGGGCTCTGAGCATTCATAGTCAATATCTAAAACTCCCTCAGTTCCACGTTTATAGTCCCATTTCAACATTTTATAAACTTCAAGGAATACCAAAATAATTTAGTTTGTAAGAGTAAATTAGGAGTAAGTTAGTTTGTATTGTAATCTAATAAATAGGACTATTATGCAGCAATGGTAATAGCCTAGTAGTTGTACTGGTAACAGGTTCGAGTCTATTAGAGCATTCACAACAGTCTCCCTAATCAACTCTCTATCCTCAATTTTAAAGAATACATCAAGAAATCATTATCCAATAGTTTTCTTATTCTTATTTGATTCTCTATTTTAATCCCTATATAGGATTTTACTTCCCAGTACGAGGGAGTCAAAAGACCATTCCCTATATGTATAAAATGACATTTCACACCCTCATTTAAGTGGACAACTCATCAATTATACACATCTTGACATTTTTTACTACTTCATTTTCAAATTATAAAATTAATATTGACTTATTTTTAAAAAATTAATTTCAAACGTATTAAAATTTAAAATTGATATAAATTTATTTAATTTATGTCAATATAATTATAAATATTATAAAGTACTATTAATTATAAAATTTATTATTTTCAAATTTTAAATGAATTATATTAAATTTAAATTTAAAAATATCATAAATTAACTTTTTAAAAGTTAATAATGATCTTATGTACATTTACAACTACAATCCATTCAATACTTACTCTATAAATTAGTTAAATTTTAAAATAAAATAAAAATTATTTTGTAGTGAAATACAATTGATAAATTATACTCTCTTTTATAAATTATAAGATTATTATTAATTTAATGTTTTGACCATTGGAACTTTCAAATTTTAACTTTTAACTTTTAAATTTCATTATTTAAAGAATCAATATAAAGAACTTGCTGGGTACATAATAAAAAAATTGAATCCCTGTTTTGCAGAATGACCCAATAGCACTGCAGAGTAAGGATAGAGATAAAGAAACGGTTGGGAATGCTCTTATGCAACAAAATCAGTAAACCCCTTCATAGCAAAGGTAAGTTTCCCTCCCTTCCCCCCCCCCCCCCCCCAGATTTCCCCAAGTCCCCAATGGTTGAAATGTAATAGGTTGTTAAAAAAACAAAGGACTATTATTTCGGAACAACTTTTTTAAATGGTAAATGGGTTTCTGTACTCTGTAGAACTGAGGAAAAAATAAATAGAACCAATCAAAAAAGGAGAAAATTCAAGAAACACATGGGCAATAAACAAACTGCAGATCTTTACTTAAAAAATAAAAATAACCAGCCAATATGATTGAATCTCAACTAACATAGAACCAAAGGTAATAAATCAAATAGATAGAGCAGAAATAATACCATGAAACACCACAAAAGGTAGAGCCTTTGTAGTTGTTGGCATCAAACTGAATGTAAAACTGAAGATCATAAAGATGGTAAATAATAGCTTAAATGCCATTGATCTTGCAGAACAAGGACAAGAAAATAGTTTTTCACAGCATTGTATAGCTCCAAAAATCTAGGGATTTGTTCTCGGAACTTTTTGGCTTTTGGGTGTTGCAGAAATATTGGAAAAGTTTCGGTAAAAGAGATTTTGGGGACAAGATTACCGTTTGACAATACCCACCCACCAATCACTATCCGTGGAAGATATTTTTCTTGGCTTTGACAAAAAGAGTTATTCTAGAAGTTCTTGAGGAGAGTGATTTATAAATGGAATTATTCTATAATAATACAACAATAACATCAACTATCAATTAATATCAAAATATAATAAAATAAAAGTCTAGTAATTTTTGTTGATTTCAAGTGGATTAAATAAAATAGTAATAATAATAAAAATCGTGACTCACTGGGTCTAGAATTTACAAATTTTTTTATTTTTGCGGATTATAAATTAATTTACAATAACTTATTAATTTATAAATTAAATAAATATATTTTATTCGATAAAAATCGACTCAAATTATAAAAATTTGATATCAAAATTAATATCGAACAATCGATATATATCAATTTTTTTATACTAAAATCGAACTTCTTACTTTTGTATCGAATCGATCGATTCGAACAGTTTCAAAAATAAAAAAAGTCGAAAATTATTGTCACCTCTACTGGGAACCGGCTAATATTTTATTAGGGAGAATAAAATAAAACAAAATATAATATAAGCCCAAATATGCTTTTGCTTGTCCTCTTTCATCGCCCAAATATTTCTCTCTCCTCTTGATTCCCTCCTCGCGACAATTCTCACTTATTTCTCTCTTCTTTTACAAAATTCCGACGAGAAAATAAGAAATCAATGTCGAAGAATCACTCACAGACATAGCTAATCAATCAGTTTTATCCCCTTCAGTTTGTGAGTATATCTTTCACTCTCATCGTTTTCATATATATATATATATATACACCCCAGTTTATCAGCTGATGTAAAGAATTGCTAGATATTAGAAGATACAGCTCAAATCGTCGCTTATTTGAAAGAATTTCGAATTCCCATTTCGCGGATTTGAACTGAATTGGTGAATTAAAGTTTTATGTTTTAGTTAGAACTGAAATTGGGGAATTTTGGAATTTAATATGATAAAGTGACAACAAGATAGATGATCCTAACTGAAAAAATTAAGTTGAAAGAAGTGCTCTTGATCCAACACTTGTCTATGCTGACAAACCCTTAACTGGTATTTTTTTTCTTTCTTTTTTTGTTGTTGTCAGTCTGCTGTTTGATCATAAAGTATGGATCTTTATGCATTTCGTTTCATAAGAAGTTTATACTCTGGATTGGTATTATTTTGTTGTTATGATATTTCTTTTACTTGAATTAAATATGGAGGGGAAATGTGTATTTGAAATTCTGCAGCACAAGAAGATTATGTGTCTACCCATGTTGATATGATGTATGTTGTGATGCCATATCTGTTACTTGATTGTGTTGGTTGGTGATACGCCGAATAGGTATATAAGCAAATACTGTTCTTTCAAATGATTAGTATCTATTTACCAATTTCCATTTATATATGAAAGTGATGAGATATTCCACTTTGTTAAAACAAGATTAAAACCATGTTCTTATGCTAAATTTATTGCTTATATTAATTTCTTACTCTTGTTGTGTCTAGTTTTGTTAATTAGCTGATGTATTTAGGCTCTGTAACTAGGCAAAATTAAATTGCATTACTTTCTTCAAGGAGGAAAGTTTGAATTTATTTATTTATTATTATTATTATTATTATTTTTGGTATAAATGCAGCAACCAAAATTAACCTGTTGACCTTCTTAATATTATAATTGTGAGTTCATATTCATCAATTTTCTGGAAAGTGGAATTCATCAATTTTTGGTTGTATGCTTGGTAAAACTCAAGTTCATGGCTTATGATATCATCTTATGATGTAGATCAGACAACATTTATTAGATACCATATATCATTTTGTGATGTAGTTACAATCTTGCTGGATCAAGATTTTAAACTTAAATCACCAATGAAAAGGAAAGGATTGCTTTGCCATTACTTAGTCAAAATTTTCGAAATATTACCGGACAATACCATCATCCAAAACAGGCATGTTGTCAGTATATTTTCCAGCATTTTCATAACTTTAAGTCTACAACTCAATGATAAGATATTGCTAATGAAATTGCATTTCAAATTCTGATGTTTCTCTCTTGTTATAATTGATTTATACACTCCAATTCCCCAATTTCCTGAACCAACCAAGATCAAGCTTTAATGAAAGCCTGTCTGATTTAGTATCAGGGTGTAAATAGTGCAGTGATAGAATTCCTTTTACTCCCGAAATTAATTACCTTTCCTTTACAGTTTTGCAAGTGTTATTAAGTTTTGTCTTGTCTCTCATTGACATTGTTTATTGGCAAAACTTTGTTGCATTATGCTGCAGGTGAGTTGCACCCTAGGCTGCGAGAAAGATGAACTAAGTTGCATTGCCTTGTAGTATGGGTCCTCATTTGGAGCTTAAAGGAAGGTTTAGTATAATGGAAGTTTCGGCTAATAAGGAGAATGGAAATGCTCTGAGAGAACCAGTAGATAAGCATATAAGTTGTGCAAGTAATTATGAGGATGACATTTTTGAAATGGAAGTTTCATTGGCTGAACAGGCTGAGCAAGTCAATAGAGGTGATCATTCGGAGGTCAATATAGTGGAATGTACACCTCCTGGTGACAATCCTCTAGTTGAAACTGAATCAGAGGATGCAACTGAGAATTCAAGCTCTTTTGGTAATACTGCATCTGGAGACGAGAATGATGCAGTGTTGAGTGATAATGAAGTTATTTCAAAATTTCATGGTGATGCTAAATCATCAATGGAAATTGATGGATCTGGTGAAGTGTTTCGAATGAGGTAATTATTTTATCTCTACAATGTTTTGGACAGTCTTTTCCAGCATTTGTATTCATTAATTTTCTCTCCCGTACTAAAGTGTAAATGTGTAATGATGGAAAATTTACTAACTTATGACCCTGATGTCTCCTATAGATTGTATATGACATTATGACCTGCATGAATAACTTGATTTGATTTGAGATATGGTTTGGGGGTTTGAAACTTCCCTAAATAATTCCAAATAAGAATAAGAAAGAAAAATGGAAAATAGGAAGAAAATTTGGAAATTGAGTTTCTGCATGTAGAAACTTGCATCGGTAAAATTTAATGACATGATATTGTTTGCTTAGATTACTTAGAGTTTAGGTAACTTTGTCCGTTCTAGATGTTCTAGATACCGATAGTCTTAGTAAAGAAGAATCTTTTTTTTGTTGTTGGTATGTCTCAGTGACCTAGAAACTTTTTATTTACTAAATAATAAATTCTTTTGAGCTATACTCTAATATCTATTTAGACTTTATAGTTCTTTGTCACTTCATTTCTCTTCATTATATGTGTGTGTGTGTGTGTGTGTGTGTGTGCGTGCGTGTGTTTTTGTGTGTGTGTTTTGTATCTGTGTAAAAAAGGGAGATACCACAGAGGGTATCTAATTAGACTAATACCCATAGGGTTGATAAGTTCATCCTCTACGGTTTTTTTTTAGATAAAACCAACCGTACAAATATTAAGAATTACACAAATATTTGAACATATGAATTTTCATATGATTTGGTATTAACTTTATACCGATGAAAGCTCAATAAATCTAAGTCGGTAAAATATCTTATTTTACAAGGTTATAATAATGGTACTACAAAATCTCAAACTAAATAAAAAATCACACATTCATATTTTTGCATCAACTTTTCATCCATACGATTAATTTTTGTTAAAAGATCAATATATAATTGTTTTATGAAACTAGGGTACATACCTTAGATACCCTAGAGGGTACCTCCCTTGGCCCATATATATATATATATATATATATATATATATATTTAGGGATAAATTGCAAAACTGTCCTCTCATGTATACACTGAATTGCAACAGTTCTAATTTTTGCAATGTCATATCTAATGTCTCAATTTTTTGCAAAACTATCCCTTCTAACCACTTTTGGTCAAAATTAGTAGGGCATGTGCATGTCATGTGAGTTTTATAAGGGCAAAATAGTCCATTGTTGTACAAAACTATTTTCTTTCCTAATAGAAGGGGGCAAATACGTCCTTAAAATAATAAAATCTCTCTTATAAATAAATTTATTTTATTTTAACCAAATAAAATAAGTAAAAAGAAATTAATTACAAAACTCAAAGATATGTTTAAATTAAAATTTAAGTAAAATATTTTGATTAAATATAAAAGACAAAATTAAACACTGAAAATTAGATTAAATTAAAAGGGAAAAAAATTATTAGTTATTCATTTTAACAAATAATTTACTTTATATATATACACACAATTATATATATATATATATATATATATATATATAAAGTAAATTATTGTGTGTGTGTATATAAAGTAAATTATTCATAACAAATAATTATGTATAATAAATACAAATATATATAGAGTAATTTTTTTTTTTGTGTATATATGAAGTAAATTATTTGTTAAATGAATAAGTAATAATTGTTTTTAATTTTTTTCCTTTTAATTTAATCTAATTTTATTGTTTAATCTTGTCTTTTACATTTAATCAAAATATGCTACTTAAATTTTCATTTAAACAGATCTTTGAGTTTTGTAATTTTTTTATTGGTTAAAATAAAACAAATTTATTTATGTGAGAATCTATTTTATTATTGTAAGGACGTATTTGCCCGTCTATTAGGAGAGAAAATAGTTTTATGCAGGAATGAACTATTTTGCCCTTATAAAACTCACATGCATGCACATGTCTTACTAATTTTGACCAAAATTGGTTAGAGGGGACGATTTTGCAAAAAATTGAGACATTAGCTATGACATTGCAAAAAGTTGAAACATTGTCGTCTTTGTTGCAATTTCGTATATACACGAGGGGACAGTTTTTCAATTTGCCCATATATTTATATATATAAACACACACACACACACATATATATATATATATATATATATATATATATATGTAGGGAATCAGTCCACCAACACACCACTTTGTGATATAGGGCTCCACCGCAAACCCTGGATGCTCGAAGCCACCCACAAGCCATAGATATCGGGTGAGCTCAGATGAGAGTTGAAACCTTGACTTGTCCCTCTATAGAGATCTTAAGTCAAACCTTGAACCATTAAGCCACCCTGTTGGGTTAGGCTATATATATATGTGTGTGTGCGTGCGTGTGTGCTGTGTGTGCTGTGTGTGTGTGACTGTGTTCCCCCTCCCCATGCATTTTCCATGTTCTTAATACTGTGATAACTGATACGGCACAGACCTGTACACCCTTCCAACCATACCATACAAAAATGCCCTGGAACACCCTTTTTCCCTTCGGTTGCTAGATGTAGAATTTAGAGAAGTATATGTATCCTTAGAAAAAGGTTTCTGTCCTTGTTGCATAATATCTGCACTTGCATTACCTTTTCCTGATTGCACATACTTGCTCAAGTTTAATTCATAGTTTACATGTGCAATTGATCTATCCACGTTGTTTGCTCTTCCAGGAAGAAAAGTTTGACATCTCACATTTTCCTGATTGCGCATACATGCTTAAGTTTGATTTATATTTGCCATGTGCAGTTTGATTTATCCATGTTGTTGCTCTTTCAGGAAGAAAAAGTTGACATCTCACTGGAAGGCATATATACAATCTCATATGTGGCGTTGTAAATGGGTTGAATTGCAAATCAGGAGATTCAAGTCTCAAGCATTAAAGTATGATTTGCTACTGGCAAAAAACAATCAAAGAAAACAACTCAAGTTAGAGGACTTTAAAGTAGAAGATCTTGGTGCAAAGTCAGTTCCATTTCCTAGTCACTCCCGACAAGAAAAGGTTATGAAGAGAAAGAAAAGAAAACGAGTTGAAGACACAATTGACAAGGCAGCATATATGGCACATCATAACTTGTTCTCTTATTTTGGTACATATTTCTCTATTCTCAAAAAAGGTGGTTACATAATTGTTCCCTCAACCCCCCCTCCCCAAAAAAAAGAAAAAGAAAAAAGAAAAAAAGATAAGTAAAGTTTTTTGTTTCATGTATTTTTATTTCCGTTCAGTTTTGAACTTAAGTAAATGTTATCTTGCAGGGAATAGGAGGTCTGATGTTGCTTCTATTGATGTTGATTGGGGAAATCTAGGTGAGAAAGCCTTGTTTATGTTGCTTTTGTACCTTTATTAAACATAGATGGACAATAATCTCATGAGATAATATTTTCATTAATTACTAAGTTTACTCCTACATTATTCAATCAAAAATATTTCTTTCATATATATCGACTTTTCCACAAAACAAGATCATGTACTTCTCTTTAACATATATCCTTATCCTTTTTACAAAAGTTTTCTAATAATGTTACGCTAAGGATAGAAATGTTTGATTTGAAGACACAAAACAGGGGTTGAAGAGAGACAAGAGATAGTGATGAACCGTGAACTGATGAACCATGCACTAATTCATCTGTTCCTGGTGGATTTAAGAGCCAAAATCTTATTGGTACCTTTGAGAGTTTGAGTATGTGCATTTAGTTGTTTTTTAGAATCATAGTTATTTAATACACTAGGATTATCTCCTCAAAAGGATGTCTAGAAGTTAAAATACTAATTTATCCCAAAGTGCTCATACAAATACTCCACTCTTTAGTTAATATGGTATTTGTATTTGGAACTTGGAAAACTCTAGGACTATGTTTGTTTGCAAAGATTATACTTGGGATAGGACTATTAATCCCAAGTGTCTTGTTTGTTTTCAAATTTAGACTTGGGACTATTAGTATATGAATTATAAAATGGCTTAATAGTCTTGAGATTATAATTAGAATCCCGAGATTATAATTCTAGGATTAATAGTCTTGGGATTATAATCCCATGTATTATAATCCCGGGTTTTAATCCTTACAAACAAACAAACCCCTAGGGAAAATAAAGTAAAAGGAATGAATCTAAAAAATTAATGGAGCATTCTTAATGTTCTTTTACACTACATTTAAACATTGTTCTTGGTATTAGTTTTTTTTTGGTAGTACAGATAATTAGTTATATGAACATAAATATAGTTTTTCCTTTTTACGTTTATTTTTGTTTTACATATCCTTTCTTTTGCCATTTTCCAAGTTCCAAACATACCCTAAAGTAAAATAGGTGGGAAAAGAGAAAGAAACAAAAAAGTTATGAACTTTGAATTTTTTTGTCAACGGAAATTCTATGTTTTGAACTTTGATACTAACTTGTTTGGAATACTGATAGTCATTTTTGGAATGAAATGATTAGATAATGATATTGTGTATTCTCTTGAGTGGTAGAGATTTCTCACTGATTTATTCAACCTGTTTCTCATTCAGGTGTCCCACTGGATAAAAAAATCAATGATAAGAGTGTGTTTGGGGTTGGCGAGGAACCAATACCGCTCGAATTCAGAGATGGTGATTCCTTGGAACAAGTTCTTTGGAAGATTGGAGTTGCACAGTCACATGTTAGTGAGCTGAAGAACAGACTCACTAAGGTAACAAGTGAACATGCCAGAAAGATTTCTTCCGCTAATAAGTTGAGCTTGCTAGTACCATGCAATGAGGGCTCTGCTCGAAATCATGCTTCTCCTCCAAACAATGGGGATAGAATGCTGGTAGGATCATCTTATATTGCATCTCAGCTTATGCCTGAGAATAATATGGGTGATCTGGTTATACCTGAAAGTGCAGTTTCAAGTCATGGCGAGGTGACCCAACTTCCTGATATAACTGAAAGCACTGATTGGCCTCAAGTTGGGAGTTTATGCAGAAATGTAATGTGATTTGACCCCCAATCCTCCTCTTTGCACCCTTCTCTCTCTGGTTGACTTTAGCACCACTGTTGGCAGCTATATTCATGTTTTTTTTTTGTGGTAAATGTATATTCATGTTTGCTTGCTGCTTTCCCTAAGCTTATGTCCTCATGTTCAATGTTGTGTATGAGGAGTCTGGAGGTTGTAAATATATTACTGTATTTTGTTCTTACTTCTTAGTCTGCTTCATACATGCATATTTAACTGTGTAATTCAGGAAGATTACTTGCTGACCGCTGCTAATAATGTTAGTTAGACTGTTAAGATTTGCAACTTATATAAATTAATATTACTACTCGCTTCCTAAAATTGTGAAGTAGAAAAGATTTTACTCCTCTCTCTCTGCCAAAAAAAAGCAATAAACTAAAAATGAAGAAAATCTGTTACCTGGTAGTCTGGAGTGTCTTTCACTGTAGCAGTTGTAACTTTGAAAGCATCTCCTCCTTGCTGAGGTTGACGTGCATTACATTAAAGATCTTTTAAATCTATCTGCTTTTGATGGCTGAGCCATTCCCAAACAAACAAAGGTCGACTCGTACAGGCTTACCAGTTCCTTGACGTTAGGTGCCGGTTCTCAAATGTCCATCTTATCTGCTTCATACCCTTAGTGAGCACACACTTTTGCATCTCATTTTGGTGTTTCTTTATGCGACAACAGTTTTGGGTGAGATGCCAACAGTCTCTTGCAGTTGACCCCTTTGAATGTGCTATCTTTTTCTTTCTTTTTTTCCCGATGTTAAGTGAATTGCAGCATCATGCACAGGTATGGTTTGTTTTAAACTGTGAAGTGAACCGACTCTTGAAAACTGGTGACAAATTTAATTATGATAAAGATTGTGGTTATAATGAGAACCCCTTTTTTCCTTCCGAAATATATGACTTGTCTAGAAGAGGGAATATTATACCTGCCCAACTACCCGAGACTTTTGATTTTTTTTTTATATTTTTCTTTATCATCTATTTTGAACTTATTCGTCCTTTGGGTGTGCAGTCTGGGGATGAGTATCTGATATATAATCGCATAGCAAAAGAAGAGCTGAATAACTTTGATGAAGTCAAGATTCAGCCCATAGAGAAGCTCAAGATGCCAAGGGAAGAGCAGGAGAGAATCATTCCTTCAGTCCCAGTTGTAGAAGACATAACAACAGATGATCAACCCACTCAGAAAATGAGTTCCATATCCAAGCTTAATTCCCCCAAGAATAAAAGAAAGAGGGCGAGACGGAAGGCTGGTAGATGGAGCCGCTGATCATCAGGTTAGCCCCAATGTTAGGGTCTTTGGATTCCAACCACCCTCCCTCCCCCCGGCCCCCACTTCCTCTGTTTTGCTCTTCTCCATAGAAAAACTATGCTAAAGATAAATCTGTGTATGCTACTTGGTTGCTATATTCCCTCTAGGTGATACACTTGTGAGGCTGCAGTTTCTGATATGTGAAAATAAAGACACTACAATCTGTGGGATTATATTCTGTCCATATTTCCCTTGGATTTCTTGATCTGTGGAAAAAAAGAACTTGGGACTTGGATACCTTGTGAAACTAAATGAAATAGATGAGCTTCTGATTTGTTTTTCTTTAATATTGGACAAATAATTTCAACAGGACAATCTTCATAGAATAAACAAGATGTGTGACTAAAACCAGTGTACTGATCATCAAGGTTATTAATTTCTCAAAAATATTTAATAAGAGAGATTGATAAACTGTACATTGGTCTGGTGATGCTTTATCTTCCATGATATAGTGGAAAGGTTGTGCACTTATGATGCCACATTCCCTAGAAACATTCTCCTAGAGAGCTTAACGGAGACTAGAGCCAAGATTGTAGCGGATGGCACGAAGATAACATCAGGAATGCCTTTGATTATCTTCAGTTGCGGCAAGCTCTCGCCTGCTCTTTTTGCTGCCATTGCTGCTGGAGGGGTTACTAGACCTGTGATGAGGCTGGAGTCGTCTAACTTGCTAAGTTTCATTTTCTCTTTCATGAAATCAGTGAACAACTTCTTTCTTTCTGCCTCCTTTAATACTTTCCATTCTTCAAAACACTCCTAATTTTGATAATATATAAGTTAGTTATCATATTTATGCGTGTTTATATATATATATATATATAGAGAGAGAGAGAGAGAGAGATGACCTCAACTTCCCTCTGCTGTGGGACATCATAATGTTTACCGGGCAATGCTGCATTTATGGTGCTGTATAAATGATCATAGTGAAAGTAAGATGAAAATTAATAAGCCTATAAATTATGAAATTTTAGAATACGAGGTTGATATGCCGTCTGCCTTTCTTTAGAACATAATTTTTTTATTTTTTTTGTGGTTACATTATTATGTTTTTAATATTATTTTGTTGGTTAAGATATGTTTCTTTTTTGCACTATTAAGCAAGAAAATTCTCTCCAGAAATGTTTCTGCCGGCATTAAGTTAGGGGGTTAAACTGAAAATTGTCAACTTTTCTTGCAATACATGTCTTTTTATAGAAACTATGAGATGCTTATTTAAATATTTAATGAGTTTGTACATGTAGATAGTTAGGCACAAACATTTTGTTTTTCCAGATATCTTACTTGAATAGATCAATAATTGCCTTCTGAAAGTCCTCCAAATTTTTGATATCCTTCTCTATGAATTTATGATAAAGTGTTCCCATCACCAAGTTTAGCATCTGTGATGTAGGCAAACCTATCATCACAACAAACAAATAGCACCAAATATCCTCAACCTCACCAATATATGTTTAAATTACTAGTAAACAGATTAATGAGAAATCGAAATTATTTAAAAGAAAAAGAGAGCAAGCAAACAAAACATAATGGTAGAGAATAATAAACACACCTTTTCCCATGAAGCTCATGAACATCCCCATTTGGCAAATATGAAGAGGAGCAGATACAAATTCAATAACAAGGCCTATATATATATATATATATATATATATATATATATATAGTTGTAGTTGAAGGGAGGTATGGAATGGCTTGTTAGGATTAAGTTTATGTTGAAGCAAGGGATCCTTTACCAGATTATATTTGATTCCTGGCTTGAACTTAGCTTTTAGCATAAAGTGTTCTCAACTAATGTGACCCTTTCCCATATATAATAGATGAACACTAATATCCAAAAAGATAACAAAAGAATCAAGCTACCAAAGTACCCTAACGTCCTTCTTTCCCTGCGTCTCACAGATCCTGGTGAAGAAAAGCTCTTCGACATCTAGACAATGGAGAAAAAAAATCAAGTAATTATTTTTGCTTGCAACAACAGATTTTTTTTTTTTTAAAAAAAAAATTTTTTATCTAGTGTACAATATCTTCTTCGTAGGTATAATTGTTTTAAGCGGTATCATTTTAAGTACTTTCTCAACAAGTTTCTGTCGCCGAGTCTGTTCTTATCGCCGAATCCGCTGCAAGCGAATGCCTGAGTCGGAGTGGGTTGATCTTGCAAACTCAGAAAGTTGAGGGGGTGATTCTTTGATCTCACCTGGTTCCTGAACTACCGTAACTTTTCCCCTCTCTCCTTTGTGCAAAACAAACACTCTCAGAGGGCGAGCGAAATAGGGGCTGAAGGCTAAGCTCTTTTCATGATAAACACAATAGAGATTATCTGCACCCATTCATTTTGATTTCTACTTCATGGAATCTTCAGAAATATATATATTAAATCTCTCTTAGATCAAGTATTTTGTCTATTCATGTGCATTTGTAACTGCCCTAAGACTGAATGTATTACCCCCCACTGAGGGTGCACTATGTCTCCAGCTAAAAATTCACGTACCATGCCATCAACCTCAATGGAACTACAACCAGCCTCTTTTTTTGCTCCTTTTCTTCTCATCAACCCTTTTATTTCCTTCACATCTCCCCATCTTCTCTCCATAGCATACGCATTCCTCAACATGATATAGTTCCCATCATTCCATGGTTCCGTTGTAGTCGTCTTTTTTAATACTCTCTCAGCCCTTGACACATCCTTAGCATACATACATGCAAATAGAAAGGTACTCAATATTATACCATTTACCTCATAAGGCATACTTTCGATCAACTTTTCAGCTTCCTCCAAACGCCCAGCTCTTCCCAAAAGATCTATCATGCAACCGTAATGCTCAATTTTGGGGGTAAGTTTCAACTCCTCCATTGCTTTGAACCATCTCAACCCTTCCTCCACTAAACCACCATGATTACAAGCAGATAAGACACCGATCATGGTTATCTCGTTTGGCTTAAATCCCTCATGTTTCATATCAGAAAATACCTCCAACGCTTCCTTACCACAACCATTTACAGCCAGCCCATTTATTAAAGCATTCCAAGTAACTGTTTCTTTTTTCGACATGTTGTCGAAAGCTCTTCTCGCTTTTGTAATTTCGCCGCATTTAGCATACATATCAACTAGTGCAGTGCAAACATTTACATGTTTATCCAGCTTCTTCTTTCTGACAAACTGGTGAACCCAACCACCAATTCCAGAGCACCCAAATCGGCAACAGCAGGAAGAATGCTAACAATTGTAACCTTATCCGGTTCAAGCGATGTTTCTGACTGAAGTTCATGAAATAGTTTCAATGCTTCATGCGGTTGTTTATTTCGGCAGTAACCTCCAATCATTGCATTCCAAGATACTAAATTCTTCTCGGGCATCGCATCAAATAACAACCTAGCAGAACCCACATCGCCATTACTACAATACCCATCAACCATACTAGTCCAAGACACCACATTGCTCTCCGGTATCTGATCAAACAAACTCCGAGCAGAACCCATATCTCCACACTTTACAAAAGCATCAATCATCATATTATACGCAGCCAAGTCTTTCTCAGGCATCTGACTGAAAAGCTCCTTTGCATTACCAATTTCCCCACACCTCGCATACCCACCAATCAAAGCTGTCCAAGACACTGCACTTCTTTCACTCATTTCATCAAACAACTTTCTTGCACAATCCATTTTCCTAAACTTTGCATACATATCAACCAAAGAAGTTGACACAAACAAATCAGAGCCAAACCCATTTTTAACAGCATGATTATGTATCTCCTCACCTTCCCAGAAAGCCGAATTTGAACTACACGATTTCGCCAAATTCAAAAACGTAAAATTATCAGGTGCAAAACCAGTTTCTCTCCTAAGATCCCTATATAAAGTTAAGGATTCATTAAACTGGTGCATATCCGCATGGGATTTTATCATGGTGTTGCAAAGAAAGGTGTCATCTTTTTGAGGCCTACAATCAAACACATGGCGGGAATATTGGATTCCGGCAATTGAAGATAAGGTAGTGATGAATTTGGTGAGAAGATTGACATTGGTCTCGAGGGAATTCTTGAGCATGAAAGCGTGGATTTGGAGGAGCGAGACTCTACAATTCTTTCGTTCAAGGAGGAAAAGGCATTCCCTCTCTCTTGTGCTCCACAATGAATGGTGTTGTTCATCAATATCAGCGCGAAATTTCATAGCTGCTGTTGTATACTTATAACTTCTCACCCATATTTCGTGACTAGTGTTCCCTCCTCCAGAGATGTAAAAGTCAAATTAACTCCCTCAAGTTCAAAACACAAAACAAACTCCTTTTTGCCTTTCTTTTAAAAATATGGCAATCAATTTTATTTTACTTTTGTTTATGACTTAAAAGTTTACATAATTGTATATTACAAATATATTATTGCCCTCAAAATTCTCTAAGGAAAAAAATGTGCCTGTTTATCGCAACGAGTTATTATGACAACAAACTAAAACTTACATAATTTTAATTGATGAAATTGTGAATGCTCTTAATTATTACTTCTTCACAATTATATTAGTTTGATTACAACAAAATATATGAAAATACATTCATTGAAACATACTTTTTCTAGTATTCTTAGAGACAAAATCTTCAATCAAATATTCAAAATCCTATACATATATATATAGTCCCCTTCAGTTGAGGGATCCCTCAAATAGTGTTATTTGAGGAATGAGACGATCAACCGTTGGATCTGTTTTATGTGGCTGAATGTGGTAAGTGGAGTTTGTGGTAGGCCAAGAGTGTGAAAAAAGGTTAAAAGATGTTTACCACATTCAGCCACATAAAACAGATCCAACGGTTGATCGCCTCATCCCTCAAATAACACTATTTGAGGAATCCCTCAACTGAAGGGGATTATATATATATATATATATATATATATATATACATACTATATATATATATAAAAAATTAGGGCCCCTCTGATCAGGGTTAAGGCAGTTGACCCTCCCGTCCGTATTCAGGAACGGCCCTGCAAATTTTTATATATAAACTTACTTATGATAAGTTGGGGATAATTTCATGGAATCCAGATCACTCTATAGGTGAGAAATGCACAAAAAATGTGTTTTGAACTTTCCTTATTCTACTTCCTTCACATTACCAAGAAAATACATAATATGTAGCATGCCAAACCACACTTTGGTAACTTGAACTTGACCCATTTTATGGCCTGAGTACCTATTGTTCTAATACATCCACTCCCATTACAAGAAAATGGGGTTGCAAGTGGGAGAAGAAAAAAACAAGAACACTTGTGAGAGTAATATTTATGTAATTATGAATATATTAACCAGTCTGAATTCTCAAAGTAATGAAAATAAGTGCGCGGAACGTTAAATTACAACATAAAAATATGAAAAAAATGATTAAAAGAGGTCAAAGAATACAGTTAAGACAATATCAGACTGTGTAATGCTGGTTCTTGTTATCAATATCTAAGCCTCTCAGCTTGGCAAAAGACTCCACCCTTCCTTTAAGAGTATGAAGTTCTCTTAGCCTGCAAAATTACAAATGGTATATCAAGCTCAACATCTTTCTTGATTAAATAGAAAATTTTGAATTTTGAATCTAGGCACTTTTTATGCAAATCAAAAGGCTGACCTTGCAATCTCAGCGCGCCTTTTAGCTTCTTCTGCCATAAGAGTAATGTCCCTAAAAGTGTTGTATTCTGAAAACAACTTTGGTTCCATGAACTGGAGGCCGTTTAGTGAGCGCTGCTCTGTCGCCCACGCGGCCTCACGAGCTTCCCTACCAAAGTTCTTTTGTGTGGTGAATGCAGTCTGCAAATAAATCACTCATATATAAGTATTTGACCCTCAAATAGTTCACAACTTAAAAGACTCTAGATGATTTTTTATTTATTTTTAATTTAATGTTTAGTCCACATTTCGACGAATGGGGACACATGAACCTTTTGTGATCAAATGAAAAAATGTTCACAAGCACATTGAATAATCTAGTTCTGGTTTAGGAAAAATTAAGTGCAAGTTCTGATATGCTGATATGCTGCAAATTTTTAGGTAAAAGGATAAAAATGTGACCTTTTGAAATTGTTGAAATGAAAACATTTGTTGTAATGTTAAGGGAGGGTTGGTTAAGTTATTAGACTCACCCTTTTCTCAACCACCAAACCCCATGCTCTTCCACTAAGGGCATATTGAACAGCAAACTTGAGTGGATCAAGTAGCATGTAAGTTACTATATTGTACACCCAAATAACCCCTGTCCACCCCCAACCTATTTTCTGAATTCCGGCTGTGTCCCAGCTTACTGTGGCAGATATCAGAGTTGCAACCTGCAAAGTTTAATGTCAAGGTTAAAACATGGGAATAATAAATTTCATATGACATTTGTACATGGAGTGAGTTGGAATTGAAGGGTGGAGTTAAAACTCATTACCAGTTGTGCAAGGATGAATGCGATAACGAGCAGAAGACCAGGTCTTTCTGTGAAAGACCAACCTCTCGAACGAGTAACAAAAATTAAGGCCTGGCTAATGGTGCTAACTTGAAGATACACAGCAGATGCCATCATTTCGTTTAGCGCCTTGGCTTCTTCCTTATTTGACATGTTATGGTGGTGCATGTTGAAGTTCTTTACATGAAAATGTTTCTGCACCCCAAAAAATAAAGAAAATATAGCCAAAATATAGAAATGGCATGCCTAAAATGCCGTTATGTTTGAATATTGTTTGCCATTTACCGCGAAGAAGTTAGTTTCATATGCTGCCCAGAAGAACACAGCAGTCATTAAGGCCATGTAAGCACCAAGAACAACCCCGGTTGCAAAAATTTCACTGAGCTTCCAGCTATCAGGCATTGGAGAAGGTTTAACTCTGTCTTTGGATATAGTCATGATTGTACCTGAAGTATAAGCTTTAAATCAGATAAACGAAACTCGAAAAAAAAAAACTAAGTGTCACAAGAGGATTCAAGAATCAGTACGACTAATTACCATCATTAAGAACAGCAATGACAAGAACCATGAAAGGAGGAAAGTCGAATTTCCAGAATACTGTCAGCAACATAAAACCAAGCTGCCATACACAATTCAGTTTATTTTTAGTTAACTTTTAGTAGTTTTTAAACCAAGCTGCCATATACATATATAAAGTGTCATCAAATAGTACCTTAGTTTAACAGAATATGAATAACTTACCACGATACGGATAGTGATCGAGACAGCATATATCTGGAAAAAAATAACAAATTTACTTGGCCATTTCATTGTAATTTTGGTGCAAAATTCAGGGATCTGTAAAAATGCTATGGCTCTTAAATTACCGTATAGTTTTTCATTCTTTGAAAGATTGCGCGGCTTGTTAAGACAGCACTAATAATTACGCTCAGTCCAGGTTCTGTTAGCACTATATCGGAGGCACTGCGTGCAGCGTCTGTAGAGTCTGCAACAGCAATGCCAATGTCTGCTTTCTTCAAGGCCGGTGCGTCATTGACACCATCGCCAGTCATTCCACAAATGTGCTTTCGATCTTGTAGTCTTTTCACAATCTCATATTTATGTTCTGCAAAAGAAAAAAATTAAATCTCATTACTTTTACTATCCCTATTGCATTACTGGATAAGTTTGGCAAAAGTAATTTTTTTTTTACAGTCGTCATTTTACAAATGTATCTGGAGGAGTATAAAATAAGTTGACGAGTAGAATACAAACCAGGAAAGACGCCAGCGAAACCATCAGCTTTCTCAATGAGTTCATCGATTGGTAGAGATGAAGCTGCCTCGTTTTTGCTATCACCAAGTAATGCAGAAGAAGGGTACATATTTGTTCCCATTCCAAGCCTTCTTCCTGTTTCCTTGCCAATTGCCAGTTGATCACCTATAGAAAAAAAATGTAGGTGTTTTCTGCATGTCTTAAAACAACATTCGAAAGTGGGACAAAAGGAGCAAACATACCTGTTATCATCTTAACACTAACACCAAGTTCTAGAGCTCTTCTAATTGTTTCTGCACTGTCATGGCGCGGAGGATCAAACAGAGGAAGAAGTCCAACAAATTCCCAGGGGCCACCAGGACTGTCTTTGTTTCCAGCAGGAACTTCCTATAGAAAGTACAAAAAAAATAAAAATAAAATAAAAGTAATAATTTCCTGTTGGAACTTGTGACTCGTAACTTAGAAGTTCCTGAAAAAGGCCCGTGTCGAGCAAAGCGGAGCTTCGCGAGGCAATGGGCCATCGGTTTGGACCGAAGGTTTGGGGGGTGTGGGGGTGTAGCGTTCCATGGTATGGTACGATGTTACAAGAGCATTATGAGTATTTAGGCTATAATACAAATTAGGGTTGGGATAGAAGTAGCAGTTATATATACTTCTTGTTATAAAACCCTATGTACTGAGATCATAAATAAAACAGATTCTCCTGCTGCTCCTGTGGACAGTACTCAAATTGGGGAACCACGTAAATTCCTGTGTTGATTCTTTACTGTTGTGTGTGTGTGTGTGATTCGATCCTAACATTTCCATTTATTCTTTAAGATCAATACAATTCACATTTAGCTAATGAAATCTTAACCATTTACCTGGCGAGCAACTCCAAGGGATCGAAGCCCACGTTCTGCAAATTTGTCAATTATTGCATGTACCCTCTTCTGAATGTCTGGTTTGTTGTGTGCCAAATTGAGAATCTACAAGCATAAGCCAAGAAAATAAGTCAGAAATTCTTTGTGTAACTTTTAAGTTGAGAAAATGTATTTTACATACCTGTTCTGGTGCACCTTTACTAACTCTATGCATTTTACCAGCTTTATCTAGATATGTAAGTGCTGTTCTTTTATCAGTTGGATTGAATGGCAGAAAATGAACTTCAGTTATTCCAACTCGCGCCTTAAAAGGAACCAGCATTGCAATATTAGTTTCTGGCACGGATTTTAAGACGTTCGGAAAAAAAGAGGAACATTTATGCATTAATTATACTTTGGTACCTCTTTAGGGTCTCCCAACATTGCAACAATTGCAGTGTCTATTGCATCTTGATTCTCCATCCTTGATGCCCTTGCAGCCATTAGTACAACTGCATCCTTGTCGACGCCCTTGGGAATAACCTGCAACGACATATGTGACATCAATATAAATTAAAATTACAAAATAAAAACAAGAAAATAAAGACACAAGAATAGAAAAAGAGAGTGTATTTTTCTTTTAAACCTCAATCATGTTTTTATCCACAGTAAGCTTGTTGAGTGTCAGTGTGCCGGTTTTGTCACTGCACAAAACATCCATTCCGGCCATTTCCTCAATGGCTGTCATACGTTTTGTTATGGCGCCCTGCAGAAGAAATGAAATGGATCCATTCTATGAATAATTTTGAAAAAAGGGTACATCTTGAAATCACTTAAAAATGGCTTAAAAAAGTTTACAACTTCAAATTCTAATATTTCAATTTTAAGATCTAACCTTTTGGCCAATGAAAAATTAGTGTTCTTGTGGTTAAACTGACCTGCTGAGACAAACGATGTGAACCGATAGCCATGGTGACAGAAAGAACAGTTGGCATGGCAATAGGAATCCCACCAATGAGAAGCACTAGAAGGTTATCGATACCAACACGATAAGCCCTCTCCTGAATTCCATATATTACAATTATTTCAATCACCATCCCAAGTGCAATTGAGCAAATGCAGAAGTTTCCTATTGCTGTTAAGACCTGAAATTTTTTAACCATCAAACAAACAAGTAAATATTAAAACTACATGTTTCATCATAAAAATGGTAAAATATATTGTTGTGTTGAGAAACAAATTAATTAACCTTTTGGAAATGTCCAACATGTGTGGTGTTTTCCACAAGATGAGCTGCTTTTCCAAAGAAAGTATGAACTCCGGTTGCAATTACAACTGCCTCGATTTCTCCTTGCTTACACGTTGAACCCGAGTAAACGCCATCACCAGGATTCTTGGTTACTGGTAGTGATTCTCCAGTAAGAGCAGACTGAAAAGGGAAATGAAATATATTCATTAAATCTCGGGTGTGAACTATATATTTAAGGAAATTAAGTCCTCGTGTTTAATTAATAATTTACGGTCAGGATCTTAAGTTATCCTTTATCCAACATACCTTGTTTACCCCTCTTTAGCGACGGATCGGGCGACGGTTCGGTCCGTCGCTATATATACAACCGTCGTCTATACGTTGTCTGTCGCTAAAAACTAAGACGACGGTTGTATATATAGCGACAGACCGAACCGTCGTTAAAGGGAGATAAGCAAAGTATGTTAAATAAAGGATAAGCTTAAGATCCGGTTAAAATTAAAACTAAAAATGCATACATACATACCTGATCAATCTTTAAGGGATCTCCTTCTAGTAGACGTGCATCAGAAGGAACAATGTCTCCAAGTTTGATACTAACTACATCACCTGGAACCAACATTGTTGCGTCCTCTTCGCTCCATTTTCCATCACGTAAAACCTTAGCCTTTGGAGCCAATCGAGCCATAAGAGCAGCCGCAGCATTTCCAGCATTGTTTTCCTCGATAAAACTGATGGTCGAGTTGATGATGAGTAAAATCAAGATCCCGAAAAAGTCATGATAATCTGGACCCTTGTTCTGCACAAAATATACGCACAAGGATGGCTAATGGCTTACTCAATATATATGAAATCATTTAAAAATTTTAAAACTTGCCTAAGCATGTAATTTTAAAAGCTAGCATATAGATATATAGATATACCCCTCCATGTGCAAGGGCTATGGCCATTATAGCTGCAGCTTCCATAACCCATGATAAAGGATTCCACATAAACCCTAAAAATTTCAATATTTTACTTTCCTGCATGTTGAAGAAAGAATTAACCACAGCAATCCAAATGATCAATGGGGAAAAATTAATTTCACAAAAATAAGGAACTAGGCGCGCACTGAGAAAAATAATGTTATCTAAACATGGACGACGTTTATCTTAACCTTTTTCTCTTCAAGTTTGTTATAACCAAACAATTCCAATCGCTGTTGAACTGCATCGGAGGTCAACCCCTCTCTTGTGCATTTTAGATGCTCAAAAACTTCTTCTAGAGGTGCATTTTCCTGCATGAAGCAAATTCCATTTCAAAAAACTGATGAAAATGTCATCATGATATGCGATATTTACAATGAAAAAAAATGAGAAAATTCAGAAGGAACACAAGGTCAATATAGTGATCAAATATACTTCTAAGTAGAGGAGGTTTGAATCTTTTTCTTTAAGCACATACCAGATCAACTGCTTCTTTGATAACAGCATCAAGGGCGATCGACTTATCATTCATTTTCGATAATCTGCGAAAAAAACCCTTAAGAAATCAAGATGTTCAGCATGAAAAGAGACTAGAAACCAAATGGGTAATCAGCTCAACGAACTCCAAAGCAGAGCATTCTGAATCTTGGCCAAAGTCTAAAGATTTTGGCAATATTCAGAGGCAAATTTTGAGTGTTGAAATAATAAAACTATTGCAAGTATATAATATCCACAGATAAAATTTTAAATCGGGCAGAAATTTTGGGACGGATCAGAGAAAAGGGTACAGTTGGCATGGCCATGAAAAGGTCCATGATCTGCAAGAGGACGATGGACTATAGTTGTTTTGAATAGCCGGCCAATCACACAGATATTGGGGTTTTCACTTAAATAAATAATTAAATAATATGTATATTTGAATGTTAGTTAGTTAGTTGCCGCCATTGTAATAAACAGTATTCACTCGGTTTCATTTTTTGTGCTAGCAGATATGTATTTGAATTGTCTCAATACCCAATATACTTGGTTTAGTTTTCAAGAAAATATTTTGGGTAACACGGTAATAACGTGTTATTTTTTTTCTTACACAATTTTTTTTTTAATATTTTCACAGTATAAGTGATAGTTTCTCAAAATCCTTCTCACATTAATATATAGTAAATGGATCCCACTCTTATCTAGTTATGTCAGAGGGATCTTGTGAAAATATTAATTCTACAATTTGTAAAAATATCAATTTTCTACAAATAACTTGGTATTACGGTTATATCTAATATTTTTCCAATATGGAGATAGTTTTTTTGATTATACAATTATCTAAATTATAAATTAGATTAACTGTTTAAATACAATTGTTACATTTGAAATTTAAAAATAATTTTCAGTTCCAATTTGAGAAATTAGATTTGCCAAATTCTGAAAAGCAAAGGAAGGGAAGAAAGCAAACAAACGGATTCTTTTAGTGTGAAGTTGACACCAATTGTACCGTAATAAGTCTTATATATAATTTGTTCTTACATTGGTTATAGAAAATATTGGTACTTTTTTCTTGCATTGAATATTGCAACTAGGGGAGAGCAAGAAACTATATTTGTAACTGCAACAACATAAAACAACAAAATTTGTGGATACGGTACGATGGGATTATGCAGTGTGATTTTTATTTTTTACTAATCGCACATTGTGGTTGCGGATATATATCTAAAATCGCACAACAAATCAGACCGCACCGCACTTTTTAATAAACTATATATGTTTATATATACTAAATATCAAGTTGTAGTACATAAAGTTGTAAGTGAATAATGTAATTTAATTTATTTCTTATGAGTTTTAGTCACTTGTACGTGTAATATTACATTTAGTTTATATCTTCCTAAAATTCATTAGTTCCTTTTAACTTTATGTAAATTAATATAAAAGACACGATAATCCATGATAATAACTACTAATACAAGAAACATAAATGTCGTGTTAAAACTTTATTTGTGATGAGTTATTAAAATCTCTTTAAGTAATGTAATCAAGTCCACAACTTTATTTATTTTTAGTTTAACATATGTAATAGTAGTTACTTACATATTATTCATGTATAATTACTATTTGTAAATTGAACTTTTTATTACTTGTGTTATACGTACATAAGATTTTTAAATAGATATATGTTGAAGTGAAAATAATTTTCATAATTTGAATTAATTAGTAGGATAAAAATATATATTATAATTATATATATATATATATATATATATATATATATATATATATATATATATATATATGAAAGTGGTTATGCAACTCCAACCGCATCATCATCGCACCGAAACTGCAAGCAGAGGCAGATCCAGCCCCTTGGTTCAATCGGGTCATATTTGAAAAAAAAATCTCAATAAAAAATAAAAATATAATACAATAAATTACAAAATTAAATAATGCTCATATATTGTTTACAATAACAATATTTTTCGACTCCATAACTTGAAACTGTTGCATGATAGTCTCATTTTCAATAGTTACAAAAATATCATGTTCAATAATGTAAGTTATTAAACAATCATTCATCCATTCATCTTTGATTTTTTATTTTTTTTATGGGTCGACGTTGTTACGAAAATATCATGATAGTATCATTTTAAACAATTGCAAAAATTCACAAACAATTACTAAATTTGTGAAATTATAAAAAAGAAAAATTACAATATACTTTAAAGAATTTTTCTTTGATGAGTTAACGTTGTGACTAAATGACCGAAAAGAAATAGTAAAGTGTACAAATTTGAGATATTCATTAATTTTTAAGTAAACACTTTATATAGAGGGTGGGGAGAGGAGGACAAATTGACCCCCTAACAATTCAGTGGGGTCAATTGACCCCTCTGCCCTAAGGTGGATCCGTCACTGTCCGCAAGTAGCTGCATAGTTGTGGTTGTTAATATTAGTAACAACATATATTATGATTGCGGTTGGCGCTCTCTTCTAAATGCAATATTTTCTATAATTAATGTAATAAAAAATTATATAAACTTATATTATAATAAAATTGATGTTAACTTCACTATAATCGGATCCGAACGAACTAACTATAGTAGTGTAATAGAGGGTACCTAATATCCTCAAAATGTTGATCTCAAATGACAAATCTAGCCTTTGGTTTGTCAATACTTTTAGTAATTGGAAAGGGCATAATAATAATTTTAGCAGGAGTCCTCAACTGTGTTGTGCGCCCTTTGAGTTTGGAAAAGCCAATTTGCCCAAGTCCAAGATGCGTTTTGGTCTTCCCTTTTGTCTCTAACGTTTACTGTCATCAATTTGTTAACATTCTTAGTATCTTCAAGAAAGAAAAAAAAATCTATTATGATAATCTCTAATTAATAAAAAATCAATTTTTTACCCTCAAATTTAGAAAGTTTGCATATGAGGAAAGATTTTTAACTTTTTTACTAAATTCCAAGTAAAAGTAATTAGTAATAAAAAATGGGATTTGTAAAATGTATTAGGCACGTGAATTGTTTAAATTATTTTTTATTTTTTACGATAAGTGATTAGTTACTCACCGGGAAACATAATCAAAGGTTATCTATTTTTCTATTTTCCATTAAAATTATAATTTTGAATAAGTTTTTATATTGCCAAATGTCAACTTGATAGAACGGCTACACCAAAACTATAAGGCATAATAAACTTGGAAATTGACTTTAGATGTCAGCAAGTGAAACCTCACTAATATCTTATTTTTATTATTCAATATCTAATTTATTATTTGCATACATAAA
Organism: Panax stipuleanatus; assembly: GCA_020205555.1. Classification (NCBI taxonomy): domain Eukaryota; kingdom Viridiplantae; phylum Streptophyta; class Magnoliopsida; order Apiales; family Araliaceae; genus Panax; species Panax stipuleanatus. Next base: position 20,865,361 of record CM035116.1, read on the forward strand.
TTCACAGCAAATCATAAGTCCACTATACAAATTAAACAAAGATATATTATGTCACATAGTAGGCCTAGTGGCCGACCTCGTAAGGTTCTAAACTACTCCTCCACGTCTCAAAAGAGTTATATATATAGGCAGCATTTCAAGAGCATAATTCTTAAAAGACATAACAAGTATAACATTTTTAGCAACGGATCAAATCGTCGCATGTCCGTCGCCATAGGTCCGTTCGACGCTATAGATCTTATCCGACGGACAATATATAATGACGGACGGACTTATGGTGACGGACGGACCTATGGCGACGCATTTAGCGACGATTTGGTCCGTTGTTAAAGGAGAGTTATGCTCTTGATCCTTGCTATATATATACCGGCTCTTTTATGTTTTAGCGACGTTTTTGTCCGTCGTTAAAGCCGGTTCATTTTTGATTCGCCCCATGGGTTCGCTGGAGAAGCCGATTATATATATATACTGTCTGCTTATTCAACGGATTGGTTCGTCAGCGAATTAGCTATAACGACAGTTCAATCCGTCTCTATAGCATAGAAAGCCGATACTATAGCTATGGCAACGGTATGACCTTCGTTATAGCTCAGAAAACTGATCTTTCTGTGATTTAGCGAAGGACGAACCGTTGCTATAACCAGTTCGTCTTTGGTTCGTTTTTTTTGATTCGCTGGAGAAATTTTTGTATATATATATATGAGATTGATCCATAGTCAACGTTGTACGGATAACATTATCCTTACAACAGATCTCAGTCGTCCATTTACGGATTGAACGGTATAGAAGAACTAAAATCTGCAGTTTAATATGAGAATGTCTACAGTTTAGTTCTGCGGATAAGAAAAATGACCAAAAATATCATCTTTTTTTAAAAAAATCACCGTCTGCACATTTAAAATGCGAACGAAGAATTTATTTATTTATTTATTATAATTATTTTTTTACGCAGAAGAAGCTTTTAAACCACTGAACTATATTCTTCAATTCTTCAAGCGTCCTTCAATTCTTTTTTGCATATATGTTGCATCTTCTACTATGTGTGCTATATATATACTTCTTCAATTTGCTCCCATGCATATTACAAAATTACCTCTCATCAGCTACGGAAACTAAAAATATTTCCCTATTTCTTTTTTATTTATTTTTTGCTAATTTTTACTGAAATCTTAACTATTGGATCCTAAAATCACAATTGCACTCAAAGTCTTATCATCGTTATTTTACCAGTGAGCCAAGAGGGTCTTGGTTAAAAAAAATTCCCTTGTAGCTGTCTTTGCTATGAAAAAAAGAAAGAAGAATAACTCAAGTTGTCCCTGACCATTTGTCCACCAAAAGCCAAGCCTCTGAAAATCCACCGACTAAAAGCTACATATCGATTACCATTAAACCCAGACCTCCAAATTAAAATTAATGCCGCCGATCAAAGGACGCATCCAAACTAATTGTTACCGGGGACTGCTAATAAATCAATTCTAATTTTAGTGATCTTTAAGAATTTATTGTTATTGATTTTGGCAAACAAGATCAAGGCCAACAATCGGAGTAGATTTGGAATTTGAATTGATTTGTAACAACTTACTTGTGAAGCTAGGCAACTCGTGGAAAAATTATTGTCGTCGCGATAACAACAGGTCTCATCATTTTTTTTTGTTATTCAAAAGTTATAATATTCTCATCTGCATAACTTTTATGGCAACTATTGTATGGATGAGATATAATTTCTGAATTTCCATATGTATAATAGTTGTGCGGATGATATATCCATTCACACAATTATTGTGCGGACGAGTTAAATGTTAGACTATTAATCTTTTTTTAAACGGTCAGAGATGAGTTGGATAATAGAAACTTCTATCCAACTTTAGATATAGATCATTATCCATAATATATATATATATATATATATATATATACAAAAAATTTCTCTAGCGAACCGAAAAAAACGAACCAAGATGAATCGACTATAGCGACGGTTCGTCCGTTGCTAAATCACAGAAAGACCGATTTTTTGAGCTATAACGACGGTACGAACTGTCGCCATAACTATAGCGTCGGCTTTTTATGTTAATCCGTCGTTATAGCCGATTTGCTGAAGAACCAGTACGTTGGAGAAGTGAACTGTATATATATATTCTCATAAATTTATCATTTTGCATATATGCATATATGTATATATACATCTTCAACTATATCAAAAACGAGCGATGTCCACAAGTAATTTCTGCACATGACAAACAAACCCAAACAAGTGACATTTTTTTTGGGACGCGAGAGTTTTTGGGAACCAACTTATTACTATATAATTTGGTCAATTAATTTTACTTCATTTTTTCTCTAAAATTTTCAAAAAATAAAAAAAAAGTGATTCCATAATCGTACAGAATAAATGAGACCAAAACCCCACAAAAAAAGACACAAGAAAGCAAAACATGCATCCCCTATATATATATATACGGTCCGGATCTTAAACTTATTTTTTATCCAACATACCTTATTTACTCTTTTTAGCGATGGACCGGGCGACGGTTCGGTCTGCCGCTATATATACAACCGTCATTTTAGCTTTTAGCGACGGACAACATATAAATTACGGTTGTATATATAGCGACGGACCGAACCGTCACTAAAGGGGGGTAAGCAAGGTGTGTTAGATAAAGGGTAAGCTTGAGATCCGGATTATATATGTATATATATATATATACGGTCCGGATCTTAAGCTCACCCAACTAAAAGCTCACCCAACTCACCCCTTTTAACGACGGACCGGGCGACGGTTTGGTCCGTCGCTATATATATAACAGTCGTCTTAGCTTTTAGCGACGGACAATATATAGCGACGGACAACATATAGACGACAGTTGTATATATAGCGACGGACGAACCGCCGCCCAGTCCGTCGCTAAAGGAAGGTGAGTTGGGTGAGTTTAAGATACTTATCGTATATGTATATATATATATAAAGTTATAAATCTTTCTAGAAAAAAATAAAAATAGGGGCAGATATTCACTTCCTAATTCACTACAAAGTGGAGACTGCAGTATACTCTGACAACAAAGAACAAAGAAGGGGTCAAAATAATCAAAAATCTAATTAAATTTCAGAATATTCAGCAAGATTCTAACTGTAAACGAAGACAAAAAAGAAAAAAGACATTTTATATGTTCAGTTTCCTGAAGGACGGCTCCTTACAGTACGGCCAGGTGCCCCAATAAGTGTCTGATGCCGTCTTTGAAAAATTCTACCCATCTATTAATATCATTATTGACAGAGAGTATCTCCTATACTTAACTCTCTTCAAACAAGCTATTGTATTCGATAAAGATTGACTCTCTCCAAGGCTGTAACAAATATTTGAATTAGATAGATTAGGATTAATTTGAATTTTGAATTAGATATATATATATATATGAGAATGATCCATAACATCTATTTGTTATGGATAAAAAATGAATAAATACCATTTAAACCAACTATAACAATGATCAATGGCCCAGATTTAAAAAAGCATCTCAGCGTCTGCTAGTTATTCTAGCGGACAGCATTAAAAAGTTTTTTGGCCGATTATGCCCCCAAAGCTGACGAACGAATTGGGGCCGTCTCCCTGCTATTTCTCCATGACGAACGAATTGGGCTGCTGCGATTTTGTTTCTCCCTGCTGCAACGAATTGGGGCTACTAACATGTAATCTTGTTTTACAAAATTATTCAGCAGCACACCCTGCAAGTTTTTGTACAACATCAGATGAACTATTGCACCTTGCAATGAATTTCAAGTTCAAGATTATCTGGGATATGCAACTTGTAAGAAGTACAAATTTCTTTGAAATTACTATCAGATTACTTGTATTTGAACTAGCTGAAATTCAACCTGGATTTTTTTTCCATTTTACTTGATTAACAATTCTTTGCTTTATTTGGGTCACTCTCGCCTTAACTTCCTTGAGAATTCTGGTACGTAGCTGCAAATGACAGGTAAATGTGAAGATCTATACCATATAGAATAGGCATATAATAGTCTCTATCAAGATACACATTCTGCTTACATGTTATGCAACATAGAATCTCATGAGAAAGGGGCAAAAGTAGAATGGGCCATGTAAAGCACCATAAATTAAAAATAGCAGAGTAAGTGCTTTCGCATAGCAGAGCAAGTGCTATCGCATAATAGAATAGTAAATAGCTTACTTCATGTCTCATATTCAACTTTTCCGATCTGACTTGCTCCAATTCAACTTTAGCCCCAATTCATTGCAGCAGGGAGAAACAAAATCGCAGCAGCCCAGAGAGAGATCGCAGGCCCAAATTCGTTCGTCAATTTTGGGGGCATAATCGTCCAAAAAACTTTTTAATGTTGTCCGCTATAATAACTAGCGGACGCTAGGATGCCTATTTTTGATTTGGGCCATTGATCATTGTTATGGATGGTTTAGATAGTATTTGCTATTTTTGATCCATAACAAATAGATACAATTCGTTAACAAACAGTTGATTCATAACAAATAGATGCAATTTTGATACATTGAAATTAATTTAGTCTCTGTGGGTTCGACCTGTACTTGTTAGCTCTTCAATTTAATACTGTGCACTTGTAGTTACATAATTTTATCACATCACTTCTCGTTTTGAATTCGAATATTGTCTCGATACCTTGATTGTAGTGAAATTCATATGATAGTTTATTTTGATCTTCGAAATATCATAACTTGTATTCTTTGAACTCGTTTATCATGCTTAATATTTATTTCGATTTTTGTAGTAATGTACATATTGGTATTGTTTTGGAAATTTGTGTTGATAATTTGTTTCGATTTAACATGTACATATTAGAACCCATTTGTGTTAATATTGTATCACATGTGTTGTGACATGATATTTTTGTTAGAATATATCGTAGGGTATACCTGATCTATAACCACATGTGGGGGTACCACAGGCATGTCCTCTTAGCACCGAGACATGACACCTTTCGTGGCGCTGTGATCAATCCACGGTGTCTCCGTTTTGTACTTTTATGGGAGTTGGCCATTTGGTGATTTATTGTGGGAGGCGTATGGGTTGACCCTAGTTTTCTATTCTGTTCTGTTATGCGGATCGGTGATGTTTGTGCCAAACACGCCTTCCGATTTGCATACGTCTGGATCCGGCCGGTCCGATGTATGTTATGTCTGTGTGACATTATTTGACTTGCCAGTGTAACATTATTTGACTTACATGTGTGACAATGTATATTTCTATTTTGTTTTGAGCTCGATATGAAATAACACCCAACCATTTGATTCAGCCCATTATTTTGTTGTTTATATTTTGTTTGTTTCAGTTCAGCTCATTTAATTGAGTTAGTTATTTCGTTTTATTATTCTTGTACTCTATATCCGTACTGGGCATTTGACTCGTGCTGTATTTTTTCTTCAGCAGATAATCAGGGGGATCAAGGGCAAGTGTGATGAGAGATCCCTTCTATCCAATGGTTTTGATATATTTTGTTAGGCTATGATACATTAGCTTATTTGGAGTTGTAATAATTATTTTATATTGTGATTTGAGCCAATTTGATATTTATTATGGTTTGAATTGTGGTATTTATCATTTATTGGAGACATTATTTTTGTGTAATAGAGTTATCTATTTATTTTGTAGTTTGTTATGTTTTGTGCGTAATGTCTCTTTTTATTTTGGAAAGAAGGTGTTACAAATAATGTTATGTATCTAAAAATATTAGTAATTATAAAATTTGTTACATTCAAGATTTAAATAAATTAACAGTAATTAGAAATTATAAAATTTTGGATGGTTTTTAAACAGACAATAAATTTTTCTTCCTTCCTTGTAAAATGGACAGAATTTTTTGTTGTTGGGACCTTAGCTGGGATTGATTGGGCCTCGTTTCTAGCACAAACTGAATTGTGGTTTAGCTTCTTCCTTACTTTAATTAATTTTCTATTTTGAGTTACAGCCATATTTTTATCTTTCTATTAACTTACCTGATTTTATCTTTCTAATAACTTGCCTTATTTTCTCTTTCTAATGTTCATTTTGATATTAGAGATATAATCATAAATACTATATCTATTTCAAATTATAAGATCACTAATAATTTTTAAAAATTAAAATTAAGATAATTCATTCATTAAAAATTAATAACTTTTAAAAATCTTAATTAAAATGAACACTATTTTTTAAATAATTTACATATTTTTATGATTGTATTGACTACACTATTACATTTGATTGATCCATCCAAATGCACCTCAAATATTTAAAGATCCACCCTTCCACCTTTATTTTTTACTTTCCAAAGAAAAGTGACGACTGCCTTATAAAAACAATTTAAGTTGTCTGTTTTTTACCCAAGTGCAACTAATTAAGAACAACTTAATCTCAGTTTACACATGCAAAAGGGAAACAATGATAAAGGGCTGCATGCCAATATATAAAGGAATGGCGAGAAAAGTATAGGGGGGAGAAACTGATATACACATTTTTTTAACGAAATGTGTATTTCTATTTTTTCTACTGAGCAGTAAATGTTATTCTTTTTTTACGGATTGTGTTGAAGACAACAAAATCACTTCCTTAATGCCCTGGCCGAATAAAATAATATATTAATGAGGTTGAAGAGCTTATAAAATGTATTCTAGATGTTCTACAAATAATGAAGTTGAAGAGCTTATAAAATAATAAACTAATGAGGTTGAAGAGCTTATAAAATAATATATTAATGAGATTGAAGAGCTTATAAAATGTATCCTTAATTTCACTTTTTTATTTTTATTTTTTAGGTGTTTTTCAACAAAAATTTTAAAATGTGTCAGTGTATTATATATCCTTTAATTTGTTCCACAAATACAATTAATAACAACAACAACAACAACAACAATAATTTTGTATAAAAGGAGCTACCCTAAAATAATATATTGACAGTTTATTAGCATTGACATGATAATAAATTATGATGACAAACTTGAGACATACTTTTATATTATTATTAATTAAAAGAAAACTATTTTTGTGAAATAATACTTTTATACAAACAGGACCTTTTTTTATTTTTTTAAATTTATTTCTAGAACGGATGGATCGGAGGATTATATATTAAATAAAATACTTAACATGTGTCGAAAATACTTTTTAGAAAATATTGTCACATGGACAATGTAGGGAGTTAAAACTAATATTTGAGAATCTTTTTAAAAATTGCAATCACAAGAAGATGATTATTATACTTTTTATATTTTCAAATAAAGGAAAATTTTGAGGATGTTTCCCACATTTGTGTATATATATATATATATGACATATATGTTTATTTACAATTACAATAAATTTTCATTCACGGTTATATATATAACATGAGTAAATCTCATAGTAACTATGATAACACTATAAGAATCACTAGTCACTATGAACGGGGAAACTAAAATCTTATATATTCACATAACTATAAATAAATAGGTGTATATGGTACTAAACTCAAACTCATAAGATAATGATGAGAATCAAACTTAAAACTTAAAGTTCTTATGTTCTCGATTTGAATTAATCATATACTAAAACCTCATTATTATCTTATAAGGTGTTAATATATATATATATATATATATATATATATATATATATATATATATATAGTTATGTGCGAGTTGAGCAGAAGAAGACATACATCTTATCTTATATATTTATATATATAAAAAAAAGAGTTCGAGAAGAAAAAGATAAGGAAAATTAAACTATTAATTTATTAGTATGAAGATATTCTTTTTCAGAATGATTTTAAAAACATAAGCAAAACAAAAGTTCCTTTATTATCATAAAAATAGATAAATGGTTTTTTAGTACTTTATTATCACAAAAATATATATGTCGGTTCAAATCAAATTAAAGGAAATAGTACTATTGAATATTTAGCTACTTTCACACCTAGAAAATGATAGTACAGTCATGTACACTAGTTTAGGCCATACCTATAGAAATATTAGTGTCAAATATTTTACAACTAATATAATCCAGTTTCCCACCACTACTTTTGTTGTCACCATCAAAATATTGCGTTGAATATTGGAAATTATAGCTAGAACATCGGAATTTATATAGCAAATAAATATTTGAAACCGTATAGAACAAAGACACGTTCCCCTCATTACTAAGATTTTAGTTCCCACAAAACTATTACAACAACGATTCACAAAGAATCTTTTAAGTCACACAAATTTAGATTAATACAAGGTCACTAAGATCAAAACACAGGGAGGAAAGTTATTTTGAATTACTGTTAAGTGATGTTAAACACTCCTTGAATTGTCTTAGCAATTTCTGAATCGTAGAGTGAATCTTTTAAGAACTCAGAATATCAACACTTTGACTTGATAGAATATGTTGTGTTAATGTTTGAAGTTGTCTTCTTTACATAGTTCTCTTGGGATCTTCCGGTTAAAAAATTACCGTTGCTCCATTCTGTCTAGGACACTTGTCAATTTTCAATTGTTTGACTTTGAATTGTTATCTGCTTGGACCACCTTCTCTTTCCTTAGTAATGTGAACAGTGCAGTAGCAGACACGCGTCATTTTCCCTTGCTCAAATAGCTGTTAGATAGAGTTTCAAAATTCTTATTATCGCAGGCTCGTGTAAGGATCAACCTTGAGAGTTGTGAATTTAAAGTTTATGACCCTTGCCATAATCTGCCACTGACTTGTCAGTAGATAGTAGCGTCGTAGAGTGGCTAAAGATAAAGTAGCGTGGTAGAGTGGTTTTGACTTTGAATTGTTGTTTGTCACCTTCTCTACGATTTTGGCTAAAGATAAAGTAGCGTCGTAGAGTGGTTTTGTTCCTATTGCATTTGCTCTACGAAATCGAGTGGCTCTGTGATTTTAACTTTACGATCTGACTTTGACTCTACGATTTTTGACAACCTTCAATTTATTTTGCGATCTTAGAGTAGCTTTATCTTTAACTCTACGAGAAATCTTCTAGCCAAGCACAACTTAGCTATTACAAGGAAATGCTTTACAATTTGGATCAACCTAATAAATTTGATCCCAAACTAAGTCTTTTTATATAATACTTTCACAAGGACTTTACAAAAACTACTTTACATTACAAATATATTTAAACTTTAATCATCATTAAATCAAATAAGAAACCAAGTAAATGCAAGTGCTAACATATTGTTTTATAGATGTTGTAGATATTTATGAATATTCAATTGAATCCAACTAAATGAGTATTAACTTTAAGTTGAATTTATCTCTACTCATTAACATTAAGTTGAATTATAAAAAATATAAAAAAAATAAATGGATTTAAATTTATTTTCTATATTATATTAAGATGTTTGAAAAGATATTAATATACACATGTTATTTCGTATTTTAATATTATGATCATCTAGACTTATAATATTTAAAAAGAGAAAGATATATGAATTTAGAATTTATTTTTCATATTAGATTAAGATATTTGAAAATATATTAATATTTTTATGTAATTCCATATTTTAATATTATAATCTAGACTCATAATATTAATGATTATAATATTAATGGATTTGGACTCTACATAATATTGAAAGATAAAGATGAAAATGAAGAATTATTAGATTTAGGAATGTTTTATTATTATTATTATTATTATTATTATTATTATTACTTGGGTATGTTTTATTATTATTTTTTCGTATTGTTAGAAGAAATTTAAAAGTATCGGAGTATATGAGAATACTTTATTTTGTGAGGATAACTTCTCTCTTACTACATTTATATATTATATAGATTAGGGCTATTATGTCATGTAAATCAATTAAACATATAATTAATTAAATTTATTCATATGTATTTTAGAAGAAAAAAATATTTCATCAATACCAAAATACATGAAGATATTAAAGAAATAAAGGAGGGTCCAGCAGGAACTGCCTATACATGTAGTTCTGTCCCTACTTCTACTTTTCTGATAGATTAAACTAATTAGTGACTAAAGAATACTTTATAGTCAATGAGTCCTACAATATAATACAAAAATTCAAAGCACCAACTTTTATAATAATATTATAAAAATGCACCAGCTTTAATCACAGCCTATATATTTTATTAAAAGGGACAAGTGCCCTAGTTTTTCATCTGTCATAATTATATAATCTGGCTGGTGGGTTCCCGTTTACCACATGGGGGACTGAGGTGCGGATTATAAAAACATGTGAACTTAATATATATATTCATACCAAAATATAAAATGAACTCTAAATAATTAGCTTGGATTTTTTTAAGTGATGTTTCGTTACACAACGATTTGAAATATTTAGTGTTTAGAATGTGTAAAAATCTAAATACAATTAAAAATATTATTTGCTTAGAAAGAATTTATTTTAAACATAATTTATTTAATTAATAAACACAACGTTCAAAACACAAGATGTGTTTAGATTACAAATGCTACTGACTCAAAATGCTATAAATATTAATAATTGAGAAAACCCTAATTATCGACTTGAGTATGAAATAAACTTGGAATGTTCTTTTTTAAGTAAATTAAATGAATTTATTTTGAACTCAGAATAGTCACCTTAGAATAAATCTTCTTCATTTAGTAGTGTCACCATTAGAATACTCGTAAATAAAATTATTTACGAGTATTCACATTCCTTTTTTTAGTTGATTGTAAAGTTTATCGGGCTTATTTAACCTTTTTAGATTTTAGGGAAAATTATGTTGGGAAAAGTACGCCTAAAATAATCTCAATCCCAGGAATTACTTTTCCGTCTTTGTGCAATTAAATAGGAAATCAACAAAACCAATTATGAGAACAAAAATTACAAATAACCATCCACAAGCAAGACACAATATTTAACGTGGAAAAACCCTCTAAAACTAAGAGGTAAAAACCACGGGTCAAACTCTGAATCTCCACTATATCACTAATAATGGGTTTACAATAATCCTCCCAAGTTTTATGTCCTAAAACTTGAGGTTACACAATAAATCAAGAGAATACAAATTTACCTTTAATTAGGTTAAGAAACCTAATTAACTTCACCACCCAAAAACACTCCAAACAATAAAGTCTTCAAGCTTCTATTGAATAGAGATGGTGCCGGATACCCACAAACTGTAATTCTCTCTCTTTATTCTTTTGGTACCTTCTTGCTACCAAGCTTCTCTCATATATCAAATAAGACTCCCCCATAGCCTTATTTATAGTACTCTTTCTAATCCATTCCTATTATGGATTAGAAACAATTTATTCTCCTAATCAAATTAGGGATCACATCTCCTTATTAAATCCTTTTTCAACTTGGATTCTAATTCTCATGGGTGAGGACCCACACCCAACAATCTCCCCCTCCGAACCCATGAGAGAAGGGATCACCAACCACAACTCCTTACTCGGAGTTAATTCCAACGAAGTCTTGGCTCAACTCAAGCTTCTTGAAATTTTCAACTATCTTCATAACCGGCTTTGTCTCATCGGCATGGTTCTTCTCGATGGGAGGATCTAACTCAAACTTGACAGATTTTTGCTTGCCAAATTCATTCACAACCGCTTTGTAACCTGATTGCGAGCTGTCACTTTCCTTCTTCACTTTTGGTACCCATTTAAAGCGAAGAGCTTTCCTCTCGTGGTTCTCATGCAAGGTTTTTCTCCCATCTCGCATGGCTTTGTACCACACTTTTTTCCGCTTAACTCCCCCATCTTCAACACCTCTCACATGCGCCCGCATCGTGTAAAAAGTGTCTACTTTCTTACCTCTAGTCATCACTAGAGACCCTTTAGTGAGCTTCCACTGACCTTCACCAAAGTAACTTTTATAACCATTCTCATCAAGCTTACCAGTAGAGATCAAATTAAGACGTATATCCGGAACATGTCTGACTTCTTTCAGCATCAACTTGCAACCACTGTTAGTTTTTAAACAAATATCTCCAATGCCTATAATCTTGGATGCACTTCCGTTTCCCATCCGCACATAGCCAAAATCACCACTAGTGTAGGATGTAAAGATTTCACCACGAGAAGTAGCATGGAACGAAGCACCCGAATCAATAATCCAATCATTAACATGGCACTTGGGTTTATCATCACAAACAATGGCTACATCAACATCGGATAGATACACAATCGAATCTTTATCCTCATCCTTTTTCTTAGACTGCTCCTTCTTCAAAAATCTGCACTCTCGCCTTATGTGACCCGGTTTCTGGCAGTAAAAACAAATTATCTCTCTTTTATCTCTCGACCTTCCCCTGAATTTGTCATCTTCAGGTGAGTTTTCCTTTCTGTTTCTGCCCCTACTCTGCGTGACAAAAACTTGTGACTCAGCACTAGTCACTACGGTATTTCTTCGCCTCTGTTCCTCGTTGAACAAACTATCCTTGACTGTATTCATAGTCAGCGTACCATTGGGAGCGGAGTTACTCAGCGACACCACCAGCGTCTCCCAGCTATCAGGCAAAGAGCTCAACAACAATAAAGCCTGCATCTCATCGTCAATAACCATCTTCATCGTACTCAACTGATTTATCAAACTCTGAAAATCACTTAAGTGTTCTGCAACGGAGTTTCCATCCTTGAACTTAGAATTCACAAGCTTCCTAATCAAAAAAGCTTTATTTTGTGCCGTCTTCCTTTCATACATGGACTCCAATTTCTTCCAGAGAGCATAGGCTTCAGTTTCCGTGGCAACATGATGAAACACACTTTGATCAATCCATGATCTAATTAGACCAATAGTCTTCCTATTCATCTTGTTCCACTGCGCGTCACTCTTGTTTGTGGGCTTAACTCCATCGTTCTCAAGTGGCTCGTACAAATCCTTGCAGTAAAGCAAATCCTCCATTCTTGGCTTCCAAATTGCATAATTTGCAGCCTTGAGATTAATCATGCAACCTGCTGTCCAATCCTCCATTTAATTCGCACAAGAAAATCACAAAAATAACCAAGCTCTTGATACCACTGTTGGGAAAAGTACGCCTAAAATAATCTCAATCCCAGGAATTACTTTTCCGTCTTTGTGCAATTAAATAGGAAATCAACAAAACCAATTATGAGAACAAAAATTACAAATAACCATCCACAAGCAAGACACAATATTTAACGTGGAAAAACCCTCTAAAACTAAGAGGTAAAAACCACGGGTCAAACTCCGAATCTCCACTATATCACTAATAATGGGTTTACAATAATCCTCCCAAGTTTTATGTCCTAAAACTTGAGGTTACACAATAAATCAAGAGAATACAAATTTACCTTTAATTAGGTTAAGAAACCTAATTAACTTCACCACCCAAAAACACTCCAAACAATAAAGTCTTCAAGCTTCTATTGAATAGAGATGGTGCCGGATACCCACAAACTGTAATTCTCTCTCTTTATTCTTTTGGTACCTTCTTGCTACCAAGCTTCTCTCATATATCAAATAAGACTCCCCCATAGCCTTATTTATAGTACTCTTTCTAATCCATTCCTATTATGGATTAGAAACAATTTATTCTCCTAATCAAATTAGGGATCACATCTCCTTATTAAATCCTTTTTCAACTTGGATTCTAATTCTCATGGGTGAGGACCCACACCCAACAAATTATTTATTAATAAAATCTTGAAACTTTACTTATGTTCATAATTACAATTACGTACTTATTACGAGTTTTCAAATACCCATGTATACCAAAGACGTCGATTGTTAAAAAGCAAAAAATGAAAAATAAAAAATATTTTTTAGTGCATACTTATTATAGAATATATTTTTTTTTATCGTTATGTCATATTCGAACTTGTAATCTGACACAATAAAAACCCTCAAAAGCTTAGTGGTTGGGAAATGTGTTCAATAATCTATATATATAAACCTCCTATCAAACAAAATCCTTCATGTGGGATCCATCTTTTACGGTGAAGAAGACTCCAAGAAGAAAAGATAATTAATTATAACAGCGCAAGATTTTGTAAGTTGTTTTTCGTAAACGGCAAATAAATTGTTATTTTATTGTTTTCTACCTACAATTCACTTGTCGTTTACCAAAACTTAGTTGGAATTTTGAGCAACATTTTATAAGAAAAATTCTTAAAGTGAACTCATGTGATCAAAAGATCCTTTTGTCACTTTCATGGTTGTACATTAAAGAATAAAAAAATGAGACCCTTAAATCTTCTTTTGTCATGCTTGTATGTTTGTGCGTGTATATATATATATATATATATATATATATATATATATATATATATATATATATATATATATATATATATATATATATATATATATAGGATAAGTCCCTGGAACGAACAGTTCGTTTATAAATATATGTAGGGTTCAGTATTGAAGGTTGTTGATTGGTCCAATTATCTACCATCATATATTCGTAATTAGTATTAAATATTCTCATCTAATCAACAATTTTCAACACTAGACTCTACATATATTCGTAAACGAACTGTTCGTTCCAGAGTCTTATCTTATATATATATATACACACACACGGAGTCACCCAATTAAAGCATCAAAACTCACAACCCAAAAATGTTGGAAGAATCCATGTTAGACTTAGATCTCTCTCTTCTTGAATCCTTACATCAACAACTTCTCAATGACTCCGATTTTTCGGATATTTTCTTGCCCATGAGCCCGTGCAGCGCACAAAATTATGGCTCGGCTTCAAGCTTTAGTAGCTTTGCTTCTGTGGAGAATTGCATGGAGGAAATATTGAAGGGGGATGAGTCGTCCGAAATGGCCGTGAAGTTTACAAGTGAGGAAAAAGGGAAAGAAGAGATATTGGTGGCGCGTGAAGATCATGCGCCGTCGAAGTTGAGGCGGTATAGAGGCGTAAGGCGGCGACCGTGGGGTAAGTTTGCAGCGGAAATAAGGAATCCGGCTAAGAAAGGCGCTAGGCTCTGGCTTGGGACATACGAGACACCCGAGGATGCAGCACTGGCTTATGATCGAGCCGCTTTTAAAATACGTGGCTCACGTGCTATAATTAATTTTCCACACTTAGTCGGCTCTGATGTAGAGCCAACTATGGTGATTCGTAGGCAGAGGTTATCATCAGAGCCTTCATCTTCTTCCTCGGACAATCTTTCTCCTAAAAGAAGAAAGAGCTAGCTAGGTGCCTACTTGGCTTGGCTGATAAATCTAAATTAGCAAGTGATGGCTCAGTGTAACAAATGGGACCATAATCCTCTTCATTTCAAGTGAATGGATACTTTTCATTTCATAGTCCATATTTAAAATGTGTTGAATTAATGTGACATCATGCTGACAGAAAAGAGCGCACATTTTAAATCTAGACCATGAAATGAACAATCTTTATTTACTTGAAACGGAGAAAATCCTAATCCAACAAATAGAGGGCTAGGATAGTTGTTGCTTAACACTTCATAAATTTGGGATCGGTATCCGTTCATTATACTTATTCTTTAGTTTTCCCTAATAGCAACACAAATATTAATTTTAGTGATGCTTTCAACAAACAGAATTATTTGCTACAAATTTATTGTTTCGCTAATTGTTTGCGAAAAATTTTATTTTGTCGCTAAATGTAGTTTTGTGTTGCTAAACAAGTATTTTGAGAAACGGGAGGATAGGTATAATGGAGGTATTCTAATCTGTAAATTAGGTGGCCTTCTTTTTGTAGCACTTAATTAAGGCGTATTTTATGTTAAGTTTTTAGGTTGAATAAAATGATCAAATCAGACTGAAAAAGAAAATAAGGAGAAGCGATTACCCAATCATTCTTGTAAGGTTCTTCAAATTTCATGTATGACGATCCATCCAATTGACACTCCAGAGATGGTGCAAAAAGAAAATTAGCACTCCCAACCTCCAAGATGAGAGTACTATTTGATTCTTTTTATTCAATAACAATTTTATTGATAACAGACATTATAAAAAAGGATTACATCTTGGTGAGTCATAAATAAATGTTGACATATTTACTTAAACAATTTTATATATTGGGTCTTCACTTCCGTATGAAATTTTTAAATCCCTTTCCCAAATGGCTCTCCCCTTTCTATGACGAAAATAACCCACATCATATATACTCCCAGGAAAAACTCGAATGCTTAGTTTTTAAATCCCTTTAAAATTAATAGACAAGCAATGAACTCAATAAGATGCTAATAAAATCAATAGTATCATGTCGTATATATGTTGGATTAAGCACATCCAGATAGACAGACATTCACTTTGTGCGAGATTTGGTTGAGAAAAAATTTCTTAATGTTCGACATGTTCACACTAATGACCAGCTCGCAGATTTACTCACCAACCCACTATCAGATAGCTCGCAGATCGACCTATCTGATGGTAGGCCGTTCTTGCGGGGGGCCTCCCATGATTATAGGATCAGTTTCCTATCTTTGTAAATATTGCGTTTAATTGTGATTGTAGATTTACTTTTCGGTTACATAATTTTGAATTTTTGTAAATACAACCATGTTTTTACTAATAAAATAAAAATTAGTATGTATTCTTTTTTTATAAAAATAAAATATGAATAATTTTATAAAAATATTTTTTTGACTAGTCAAAAAAATATTAGTCTGAAAACAATACAAAAAAAGTAGTTCAAAATAAAAAAAACGTTTTTGTAAAGAAAATGAAGTAGCATAAAAAAAATGTAAGGAAAAGAAAGAAAGAAATGATGATAGATAGGAAGAGAAGATGAGTCGGAGGTTGGCTAGGAATGAGATAAACCCAACTATTTAGAAAAAAATAAAATATAACTTTGAGAATGGGAAGGGAATGACTAAAGGAAGGGAATGGTCATTCCAACTGACTAACCAAACATATTTTAAGTCATTCTATAAGAATAATCATTTCATTCCTAGCCCATTCCATTCCCACCAACCAAACACAACATAATAACCTTTTGTAAGCTAGTCTATTGCACGCTCAAAAAGTCATTGCCGGGGATTCCGATCCAAAGCTTATTAAAAAAATGGTGTTTGTATTGACATCATGTCCTACCTACCTACCTATATATATATATATATATATATATATATATATAGAGAAAATTGATATTTTCATATTTTAAAATGATATTTTTATATGAGTCTTTCTTACATGAAAGTGCAACTCACTTGCTTCCAATTCATATGAAATTAATCATGTGAAAATATTAATTTTTTATGTGAAAATATCAATTCATATGTATATATAATGTCATTGTTAATTTGTTTTTAAATACCATACACCTCTAACTCCTTCCCATCAGTCACCAAAAAAGCTCAAAAGCATGATCAGACTCGTCAAACCCTAGTTATGAACCAAAATATCATTGCAGACTCTGATCTCTCAGGCCTTCTTCAATCGATAGAACACCATCTTCTTGATGAATCTGAACTTTCAAACATTCTTTTTCCTGCACCAAATCCATGGGATGCATCAGATTCAAGATTCAATAGTCTTTTCTTTACAGAAAAAAATGCACAGCAAAATATGGAGAACTCACCTGAAATGGATACTAATAAGCTGGACACTATGAGTGAGGAGAGAGAGAAAGAGAAGGTGGTTTTGACTGCTAGACCAGCACCACCGGAGCGCTGTCGGTACCGTCCATATGGCGGCAACCGTGGGGCATGTTTTGCAGCAGAAATTAGGTCTCCGGCTAAGAAAGGGAAAAAGGGTGTGGCTTGGGACATATGAGACACTTGAGGATGCAGCACTGGCTTATGACCAAACGGCTTTTAAAATACATGCATGGCTCGGCTGCTAAGCTTAATTTTCCACACTTGATCGGCTTAAGTTAACGTTCCTGAGCCGATCAAGGTGACTCCTAAGCAACCATCCTCTTCCTCTTCGTCTTTGACTTTGTCCCCGTCCTCATCCTCGTGCTCTGATAATGCCTCTCCGACGAAGAGAGAAAAAGAAAGAGAAAAGGGTTAACTGCATATCTTAAAACAAAGTATATACCTTTTTGCACTTGGTACTCTTAGGTTTAAAACCTCTCATCATGCTACCCAAGTAATCATAACTGACACTTTTATAATTTTCCACTAAAAAAGTTACCGGAAGTATTGAAACCGTTTAAAACCAGTTAAATACCAAGTTAATTTATTCATACTCCCTAATACAAATTTATATGTATTTGGAAAAAATAAAAAAAATTTTTTTTTGCAAAATCTCATCTTTATCATCCCCAATTCATGAAATTCAAAAATTTCAAATTCAAAAACTTCAAACCATTCATGATCTCTTCAAATGATGATCTATCAAATTATCAAATATATCAAACATGAACAATAAATTCAACACATTAATTTTCCTAATAAAGAACAAAAAATCTCAACCCATGTTCATCATCATCTTCCCCATCTACCATGAAACTAAAAAATTTATAAATTCAAAATACCCAAATCATTCATAATCTTCCTTCACAACAATTCATGTAACTCTAAAATCCTAAAACAAAAATATCAACCCACTTCAAATTTCAGTCCCAAAATCTCAAAACTCCCAAAATCACGTTCTATCATGAAACACACTCATTTTCTCTCTCTAAAATACAAATCGGGAAACCATTCATGAACTCAAAAATCTCAAACCAAAAATCCCAACCCATTCATCATCTTCAATTTTTGTCCTAAAATCTCAAAAATCATAAATCAAACTACACAATATACGAAATTCAAAACTCAAATCAAACTAGATGGCTCAAATCAAACCCAAATTGAAGATAATATATTTTTATCCAGCCGTATTTGAGCTCATCTTAGTGATTCAAAACATAGATCTATGTAGATCTGAAGTTTTGGGCAATGTGGTTGTGAGGGAGAGCTTTGATGGTGTGAAGAGAGAAGATGAGGATGAAGATTTAGAAATAAATGAGTTTCATAATATTGGGTTAATTAGTGTGGTTTAATTATTTATTAAGGTTAATTTAATGTATCTATACTTTCACATGTGTATTATTAAGGTTTATACGAATTTAGTATTCCAAAATGAGTCAAATACGGTCAATCCGTATATTTCTACCATGTCCCATGCACATGCCAGCTTTCTGGTGAAAATTTCATCAAAATTTTACTTCAGGGTCTATCGTGCTTACTTAAACAAAGTTGGGATAGCGGTATGAGAATTTTTGAACCTGAGAGTACCAAGTGCAAAATGATGTATACTTCGGGGGTACGTTACGCAATTAACCAAGGAGAAAACTGAGGTTTAAAGCAACAAAGGATACATAAACTGCTTAATTTACCGGCTTTAACTTGGGTAATAAATGGTTAAGTCCGTGTTTGTTAACTAATAAAATTGTCAGTAGAATTCTCTTTGACTTCAAGCGAAATATTTTAGAGAAAAATAACTTAGTTTTCCGAAAAATAACTAACTAATATGAAATAGTAATTCATTTTTCGGAAAACTAAAGTTTAATGTGCATTCACTATGTAAAACTAATTCCATATGGATAAATAATATGCCCATTTTGATTACTATTACTTTCTTCTTGATATACAAATTGCAATTATTGTGTTTTTTCTCTCTCTATATATATGGAAAAAGCTTTTCTGCATTTTCATAGATTTAAGAAAAATTATCAATTGCTTATAGCACTGTAACAAGATCAACAGCGAATGAATTATGAGGTATTGAAAATGGAACCTAAAAACAAAAGAAAAGGGAAAAAAAACCCGAAAACGTGAAGCTTCTATCTGTTTTGTGCGTTAGAGTATGCACCAAGTATTTTCAGAAATAAAACATGCATAAACATGTTTTATTTCATTTTTATGCGGTGAACTGTCAATTTATTACCGGCAGCTGCCATGCGCAGCTTTTTGCCAAGAAAATGGGTCGGAGAACTCACTAGTGCACAAACAAATTAAATTGGATTGATTAATTCATGCTCTTGATTATCAAGCTGAAACTAATTCATTGAGATTAACTCCAAATTTATCGATTAGGTCTATCAACAACAGGCAGAACAAGTCCTTTCAAGAGCTTGTAAGGATCATTCAGGAATAAACATAATTAAATTGGCTGTAATACCCAGAGAAAAAAAATTAAATAAATAACATTTAAATCTATATTTTAAATATTTTAATTGGACTCCTCTTGTGTTTGGGTCAAATTGTATTTAATTATTGTGGATTATAATAAGTAAGGGATTTCATTAAATTGAGACTTAAAATTAATTGGATTTAATTTATATGTGGGTAATATTAAATCATATCATAATTAGGAGATTAATAAGATATGTTATTAAATAAATATTTATTTAAAACCTAATTTTACACATAATAGTCTGATACGAGAAGGAAAAGAACAGAGCAACGTCAGGCGACTAGCAGACATACAAAGGGTTCAGCTAAAGTAGAAAAGAAGGGGAAACAATTCACATATAAAGAGAAAGAAAGTGACAAATTCGTACCGTATTCCTGTAAAAAAAAAAGATAATCAATCCTTTATTCATATTTTTTTTATGCGTGAGTCTCTGCCTGTGAGTTGTTGCTTGATTAATTTCTGCCTGTGAGTTGTTGCTTGATTAATTTATATAATATATAGGTTATGTACTTTTCATGAGTTATGTTATTAAATTACTTAATATACATGTACTTTAACTCCTATATTCTTATTAGTATGAACAGTATATTTGATGAAGATTTTGGTAAAATTCAGGCCATGTATTTGGTATTAAATTAAAATATTAATGATAATGATAATAATAATAATAATAATAATAATAATAATAATATGAGTTTGTGAACGGGTTAAAGATAAAAGAATATTTTTTCAAGTGTACTTATATTTATTATTATTATTTTTAATTAAAAGAATATTTTTTCAAGTGTACTTATATTTATTATTATTATTTTTAATTGGTTCGAACGGAGAGAGTCTAAACGAGTCGAATTTGGAATATAAAAATTTGGGTATTACATTGCTTAATCCAGGTACAGATTTCGTACTCCTTCATCGATAGTCCTTTTTATTTTGTTTTGTTCATTTTGCTTTTCGTTTATAAGATTGTTATTGTTTCATATGATTGTTCATTCTCAAATTCATTTGATAGTTTCATTTTGGCATTGATATTAAAACTCATATTTGTACTCTTTAGACTAGTGTGTCATGTCTAAATTTTATTTTGATATTTGTAATGATGTACATGTTAACATATATTTTTGGAGACTTTGTGTTGTTAATTCGTTTCGATTTAACATGTACATATTAGAACAATTTTGTATTGATATTGTGTCGCATGTGTTGTGATATTATATTTTTGTTAGAATGTACCGTAGGGTATACCTGAGCTATAACCACATGTGGGGTACCACAGTCATGTCCTCTTTGCACCGAGACATGACACCTTCCGTGACGGTGTGATCAGTCCACGACGTCTCCGTTTTGTGCTCCGATGGGAGTTGACCATTTGGTGATTTGTTGTGGGAAGCGAATGGGTCGACCCTAATTTTCTGTTTTGTTCTGTTATGTAGATTGGTAATATTTGTGCCAAACACGCTTTCTAATTTGCATGCATCTGGATCCGACCGGTCCGATGTATGTTATGCATGTGTGGCATTATTTTGATTCCATGTGTGACATTATTTGACTTGCCTGTGTGGCAGAGTATATTTTTATTTTGTTCTGAGTTCGGTATGAAATAACAACCAGTCATTTGATTCAGCCTATTATTTTGTTGTGCCAGTTTTGTTCATTTCAGTTCAGTTAATTGAGTTAGTTATTTCATTTCATTATTCTTGTACTCTATATCCGTACTGGGCATTTGACTCATGCTGTATTTTTCTCCCGACAGGTAATCAGGGGGATCAAGGGCAAATGTGACAAGAGCTCTATTTTATCCAAATAGTTTAGATATTTTGTTTAAGTTGTGATCCAATGATTTATTTGGAGTTGTAATAAATACTTTAAATTGTGGTTTGAGCCAGTTTGACATTTATTATAGTTAACTTGTGGTATTTACCAGATATTGAAACTATTCTTTTGTGATTTCACTACTAAAAAAATGGTCATTTGTGATGGCCAAAATTCATCACAAGAGCTAGTAAAACCATTATGAAAGGTTTCTTTGATGGCTTTAAGCATCACAATGGTCGTCTTGTATACGCCCATCATGAAAGATTTTACGTTATGGTTTTGGCAATCACACAAATGCTTAGTGCTTTTGTGATGATTAATTTAGTCACATTAACACGAAATCTATTGTGATTGTTAAAGTCATCACAAAAAAATACGACTTTAGGGATCAAAGGTAAAAACGTAAATCTCTATTTACGGATAATTTATTTCACTATATTAATTGTCTCAAATGATACTTGTAGGATTCGAACCCTCTCCCCATTTGCAAACTAAATAACGAGTATTACCACTACACCAAAGCCCAAATCATGATTATAATTTTAAAACAAAATATAAAAGGAAACATATGTTAGTTGACTTACTAAATAAAATTACTTCCACATAAGATTTAGTGATGGCAATGGCAGTCACAAATACTCTATAATAATGGTAAACTAGGTCATCACTTAGAGCCGTCATAAATTTTACTGTTTTGTGATGGCTTAAAAATTCCATCACAAAATACCTTCTTTTTTTAATTGCAAATAAAAGTCGTCACAAAAAATTATCTTTTTTAATGATTGTCAAGGCCATCATAAAATATTGTGTTGATTATTTCTTATATTAAAATATTAGTGATAGCTTAAATGCAATCGCGAAAAGGGTATATCTATAAGTGATGACTTAGTGTGTCACAAAAAGAAAATTTATTTTATGTGAAAATTTTGGTGATTGACATGACCATCACAATTATAATACATTGATGGCAAAATTAGTCATCACTAAGAGCCATCATATATACTATTATTTTGTGATTACTTAAAAAGTCCATCACAAATTACTATCTTTTGTAATTGTTTTTAAAACCTGTCACAAAGTTCCGTCGCGTATTCTTATTTTTCTAGTAGTGTTTAGAGCCTTGCTATAAATTCATCAATTTTGTAGTGTTTTGATTAAACTCTCTTTCTATTTCGATAAAGGGTGTTACATTGGCCAAGTTAATAATTACTTCTCATAAAAAGATTTCTAAATTGTTTCATTAACTATAGGAGTTTTGTGACTTCTCTCTTACATATAAACTGTTAGATTTTAAGATGGAATCATACATCAATCACACACAGAAAATAGAGAAAAATGGAAAAATAAAGAACACATGAAATTACACAGGTTCATTAATTTGTTTAGTCCTACTTATTATTGTATTCATTACATGATGCTGTTATACCCAAAAGGCATAAAAAAATCATTGAATAGATTAATGTTTAAATTTTCTTTTTAAAGAGTTATTACTAAATCAGTTAAACAAATTAACTGATATGATATGTACAACGAAATGTATTTTGAAAAAATAATGCTACTATCACATAAATTATTTTACATAACTCTCACATACACACACATACATATTGTGGGTCCCGCATGTCAGCGAGGACCCACAATATGTATGTGTGTGTATGTGAGAGTTATGTAATAGAATTTATGTGATAGTAGCATTGCTCGTTTTGAAAACTCATTGAAAGATTAAGAGAAAGCCACAGTTCCAAATTAAGTGCACAACGTAGAAATAAATCACAGAGCTAAAATGTAGAGTGATAGGAAAAATAAAATGTATAAATATAAATGATACGAAGATTTTTAAGAGTTTCGAAACACAAAATCTTCTATTCCTCTCTTTTACTACCCGAGTAGGCAGTGGCGGAACCAGAACATTTTAAAGTGGTGTCAAAATACATCAGTAAAAAAATTATTTATTGACATTTAGAGTGCTTCTTACAAATTCATTTTACTCAATTATAGTATTTCACAACATTCTATTCTAACCCTTGTCAACCTTTGAGTTGTGAGTCTAATGACTTTAAATATATATATATATATATATTAATTTCCCTCGAACTATAAGACTATTAATCAGACTTTGAAGTTTTTAGTCAACTGATTAGCTACTTTTATAGATAAATTACAAATTATAATATTATATATTCAAAACTTTATATTGTGATTCTGATCATCTTCCTTGGAGACAACTGAGAGGAGCCACTCAAAGCAAGAAAATGAATTAAGTTATTCTCATTTACAAAAAAATGATACCAATGTATAATTAATTAAGTTAATAAGACAAATGAGTGTAATATTAATTAATTAATCATCAAACTTATTTAACATTATTTTATCTTATAGTAATATTATTAATTTATTATAGGCGGAATGATATGAGAAAACAAATGAATTAATACCATCTCATAACAAAGATCAAGTTTAACTAATATTAGTATGCTTCAGATTTTAGAGTTGGGGGGTTATATGACCCCCCTGGCCCCCCTTAGTTCCGCCCATGCGAGTAGGGATATTCCACTATAAAATGTATTTACTGAAATTTCAATTCACACAGAACTGTACACAACTGATCACTAAGAATTTTTCAAGTTACAAACACTTGGAATACAAGAGATCACTAGGATCTATTTAATCACTAAGAAAATGGTTGTTGTGAGGTACTGTTAAGTTGCTTTAGGCTCTTCCTAAAATAACTTAGCAACAACGGAACTTTCTCAGAATCGATAGAGTGGAGTTTCTATAAACTTAGAGTTTCAGCACTTGAACTTTACAAAGATCATTGGTTTTAATGCTTGAATTGTTGGCCTTTTATAGAGTTCTCCTTGGGATCTTCTCGTTGGAATTTTATAGTTGTTATATTTAGCCTGGGACACTTTGTATTCTCCAATTGTTTGACTTTGAAATTGTGTCTGCTTAGACCACCTCAGGTCGATATCCTTAGTATTGTGAACAGTACAGTTGCAGACACGTGTCCCTTGTCCTCCTTGCTAATATAGTTGTTGATAACATTATATTTAGTCTTGTCCTTATCGCCACATGAGAGGATCACTCTTGAGAGTTGTGTGTTTAAGATTTATGACCCTTGTCATAACCAACCACTGTCTTGTTAATAGTCCGTACCTAAGATTTTGGCTACCTTAGAGTGAGTTCGTAGAGAGGCTTGACTGATAGTAGAGTGACTTACTATGGTACTTTTACTTTACGAATTTGAAATGC
The DNA here is from genome assembly GCA_020205555.1 of Panax stipuleanatus. NCBI lineage: Eukaryota > Viridiplantae > Streptophyta > Magnoliopsida > Apiales > Araliaceae > Panax > Panax stipuleanatus. The sequence continues at coordinate 20,890,422 of CM035116.1, forward strand.
TCGCAATTCTACCTTTACGAACAGACTTGTACTCTACGATCTTAGATTGTTTTCAGTTCACTCTGCGATCTTACAGTAACTTTGTCTTTAGCTCTGCGAATGTCTTCTGGTTAGGGACAACTTAGCTATTACAAGGAATCGCTCTACGATTTGGATCAACATAACAAGTTTGATTCCTAAACTAAGTCATTTTATATAAAATTCTTTTCGTAAGGGTTTTAAATTAAAAAGCTACTTGTTACAAATATACACCGAGTTTAAATCATCATCAAATCAAATAAGTTTAGTATAGATGCAAGTACTAATAACAGATGTCTTATATATTTTATAATGATCCACGCACCAAACAATATTTTTATAATAACTAGAAAATTGTACCTATTATAACTTAGGCTTAAATCCATGAGGCCCAAAAATATTAGTCAAACTCAAGACCGAACTACTTATAAATTCCTAAACTACACATTACACTTGGACAGTCACTCGTTCACTGAGGAGCAAGACTACCGACTATTCTGTCGTGGTGGCCATTGGTCGAGCTCATAAAAAAGTATTAGCAAATCCTAACGTATACAGTATGAATTTCAAGAACTACAAAATAGTGCATGCTTCTAGATTCGATTAGGGCTGTGACCTTCGAATGAATGAGTACATGCATCTAGATGCAAGTAGGGCTGCGAAAAAATGTCCCAATTTGAGTGTCGTGATTTAGAACTAAAATTAACTAACCTTTAGGTTATTCTTGGAACTTAAAACCACTAAAGAAAAGAGAAGAAAGAAAAAATAAATCAAAATTTGAGCTGTATTAACATTCCATTACACTACATTTTAAAAATATAGTAAATTTTTGATTTTTTTAAAGTATAAATATTATCACATTTATGTTCCTTAGGATATATTAATTTTGTCCTTTATCTGACGTTTGCTTTTCTTTGTAGTACTTTAATTATACAGTATTATATATGAAGTTGCAAGTTCAAGTAAGATGATCAAAATCAAACCAAATAGCGAAAGAAAATGCAAGAAAGATGATCCACACAATGACTCCAAAGGATCGAAGGATGGTGCAAACTGAAAACTAATACTCCCAAAATCCATAAATTAGAAGGAAAAAAATAATCTATTTATGTTCAAGAATAAATAAGAAGAAAAAATTGACTGTTTATTTTCCCTAATTTTTTTATATAACAACAATTCAAAATTGAAAAAAAATAATCAATAAAAAGTATTATGTATAATTGATCATGTCCTACACAAAACTTAATTAATATGCATAAAGAAGTTTAAGGAAAAATAAAAATAAAATATATATGCTCTCATACTGTGATGAAGGGCTAGTAACATTATTAGCTAGGGTAAACACAAGTTGGATCTTTTAAATAGGGAATAAAATGCAGGCACGAATGAATTTAATTTTATTGTTTCTGTTTTCCTTATGAATCAAGTCTTTTGATCTCAGTCTCTTTTTTCAGTAGCTGTCAAAGAACTGGCATCAGTGGGAAAAAATCACAATTTTTCGATGCATGGAACGTCCTCAAGCCAAATTCTCTCATTCTCTCATTCTCTCTCTCACTCTCTCTCTTTCTGTCTCTCTCTTATGGGAATGAAGTGATGAAATAACTGTAACTTTTACCTACTCTTAGTTCTTCCAAGGTATCAATTGTGATCTTTGATCCCTTTGAACAAAAGGTACAAGATATAGAAGAGAATGTGATCAACATTTATAAGGCGATAAAGAAGAACCAGATCTTTAAACAGAAAACTTGATGAACTAAATATAAAGAGAATATGCATGGCAAGTAAGATGAAACTCTAGTAAATAATTATATTCATGTTTTGTGCGGTAACTTTAATGGTAAGACAAACTTTGACGTTCAAACTATAATTCTATGGCTTTATTAGGGTAAAAGTGTTAGAAACTAAACGAAATACCAAAAAATAATGCATATGAAATGTGTTAAAGAATCATATATAAAGTCACTTAAAGTCCTTGGTAAGAGAAATCTTTCAAAAAATAGGATATGAGAATGAAATATAGATAAAATAACACCACTTACCAATCCATATGAGTTGTTTATAAAATTAAATATTTAGCAGACATATATATTAAGCAAGTTTTGGAGGTTAGTGGGTGGGAGGATCATAAGAGTCCCTATAATTTTTTTCTTAGTGGAGTTAGGAATATATACAGAGATAATATTTACTTATAATATATCTAACTAATTTATTAAAAATATATACAGAGATAATATAATATTCTTATGAAAATCATGTCTATGAAAAATTATAAGACATGTAAATGCTGGAGATTTTTTCCAATAGAATTTTCATATCATCAGTTAGTGACATAATGCATGGACCTCCTGGCCCCCACCTATAATGCATCTTTTGTATAAAAATGCACGTACCCTAACCCCATCTCACTTACTAAAAGGACTGTGATCAAAATCATCAAACCCTAGCTACCAACTTCAAAACCCACAAATGAACCAAGAAATTATCCCAGATTCTGACCTATCATACTTTCTACAATCAATAGAACACCATCTTCTTGATGATTTAGAACTTCCTAACATTTTTCCAGCAATGAATTCATGGGATATTGAATCTGATTCAAGCTTAAATAGTTTCTTTTTTATGGAAAATGTGGAGTACAAATCCCAAATGGATGATAATAAGCTGGAGATCAATGAGGGAGTGGCGTTGCCGGTTTGTCAGGGGCCACCCGAACGCAGTCGTTACAGAGGTATAAGGCGGCGTCCGTGGGGCAAGTTTGCCGCAGAAATAAGGTCTCCGGCTAAGAAAGGGAAAAGGATGTGGCTTGGGACTTATGAGACACCAGAGGATGCAGCACTGGCTTATGATCGAGCCGCGTTCAAAATTCATGGCTCTGCTGCTAAACTTAATTTTCCACACTTGATAGGGTCAAATGTACCCGAGCCAATCAAGGTGACTCCTAGGCAGCGATCCTCCTCATCTGACAACGAGCCTCTTTCGAAGAAGGGAAAAACGGCAACTAAAGAAACAAAAGGGCACTTGAGGATTAATTGATCGATTGATTATTGGTTTGTAGCTTCTTTATGAATTTTCTGGCTTTCTTCTTTGCCAGTTACTTTAATTTGGGAGTTAAGTTGGGACCAACACTTGATGAAGTTGAAATTAACTTTTTTTGTCAAAAGAAAAAGAAAAAAAAGAAAAAAAAAAGCAATTGACTCGGTTAAGTTTTATGTGAGGCACATAAAAGTTGTATTTGTTTAGCCAAGAGTTGCATCCGCACTAAAAAAGTGCAACTTTCCATGCAATTCTTTGTTACACAGATACAATTTTTTTCTGAACCTTGACAAAAATAAATTGAACAGTTTGCAACTTCATGGAGTTGGGATCCGTTAAGTTCGTGTTTGTTAGTCAACTTGTGAGTAGAACTCTGTTCGATCCAAAGGGAAAAGGTTTTTTTCTTTTTGGAAAACATCAGTGTACGTAGTTTTCTGGAAAATGTGGTACCAATTTGGGATGGTATGTCATTTTCCATAGAACTAACTTTAATGTGCATTTACGCATTTACCCGTCGAATGATTTCCATATGGATAAACTATCCACACATCTTGATTACATATATATTTTGTGAATTCCGTCAGGGTGAAGTTGACACCAATTTCATCCACCCTAGTAAGTTCTATACCTTAATTATTATTGTATTGGGTATAGAAAAAATTACATTGATAAGTTTTATAGTTTTTTTATTGTAATGATTAATGTAACATTTTTTATACCCAAAACCATGAAAAACTATATGAATTTACAAGGGTAAAGTTGACCAACTTTACCCTAACCGGATCCATATTTTGTGCACCAATATGGCGCCATGTAACCAAAGTTTTAATACATTTTGTACTTTGTACTTTCAGATATAATGTGTGGATCAAACTTTTTAGTATAATTCATATGTATACTAAATTATGCGTAAAAACGGAAAATATGGGAATAAAATGGTTAATAGAACATTTTAAAATACCAAAAGTGTCGGCCAATTAATTAATCGTATCTTACTATGAGTAACCATACTAATTAATGTACTATTATAACTTGTAATTTCCTTTTAAATCTCACAAATAAGAGTAAAGAAAGTTAAATTCATTTTTCTTCCTTTTGTCTTTCCTTGCCTTTTCTCCTTTCTATTTCTTGATTTTTTTAAACTCGCAAACACAATACAAGAGTTTGGATGTGACCTGGGCTACAAAAGAACTAGCGCATGCATCGAAATGAATTTAGTGAATGTATCTAGATTCAAAAATTCATGTATCTAGATAAAATTAGGGTTGCAAATGAATCAAATACCTGTATCAAGTTATAACAAGAGATGCAAATGAATCGAGCTCAAGTCAAATTTTGCTTTGATCGACCTCCGATCATTTTCTAAAGAAACCTAAAATATGTGTTCAAATTTAACCCTTGACAATATGAGCTTGAGCCGAGCTCAGTTTGTTTACCACTTCTTTTTTAACCAAAAGTTTATAAAGGAATGAAAACTTTGAAAATTAATATAATTATTTTGGCATAAATTTTATTTTAATTGTTCTCAGTGACAAATACTTTTTGGTAATGAAACTAAATAATTTAGAGTTTCTTAAAAAGCATGACAATTATTAGCATACGTGAATAACATTTTTAATCTTAGTACATATTTGATGAAAATATCCGCCAACTATGTAGGATTATATAAATAATTTAGTCTTTCATATTATGATTTATTTTCAGATGACCCCAACTAATTTGGGATAGAAAAACTACGTTCATCTAAGTTCAACGTCAATTTATCCTAAATTTTAAGGTAGAAAGACCATATTTTTAACAAATCTATATATCTTAAATGATCAGCTCATTCGAAATAAAAGAATAATCTAAAAATGAAGGCAACCTTATAAAGCAAAGCTCAGGTTGAATAAAACACGCAGTTCAACACTCTTGTTATTCAAAGTTGTAATAAGAATTTAACTTGATCTCAATTTAGACATGCATTGACATTGTAGAAAGTGAGAAGCTAACTATATTGAGTTACATTTTTCTGTATCTCGACAAAATTTCTTTGAGAAAGTTCAAGAGTTTACTTTTAGTATTGCGTAGTCAGGTCATTGTGATATTTTGAGACAGACAAAACAACTTGGCTACGATTTTATGATGATGGAAATGTCTTCCAAGTGAAGTCAATTCTTTAACAAAATATTTGAAGCTTGAACACTTTTAAAGATATTAAGGAAAGATTACATAAAATGGATTAGAAACTGGTAACCATGTCAGCAGATACATAATCGAGCTGCATAATGCTACGTTTAAATTGAAAAATGAATTAAAGAAAAGAACAAAATGGTTTTTAGCATATTGAAAATAATGGGTGGTGTGATAAGATGACATAAATGTCACATTTATTCTTTCCAGCGGAATATATCCCATTCCATACCACCTACCCACAAAAAGAAAGCAAGAGAATATATTGTTATCTTATTATGTCGTAATGGTTTATCCATAAATATTTATTCGGTTTCAGATTATAAGATCATTATTAATTTTTAAAAGTCAATTAAAGACATTTTAAAACTCAAAATTGATATGAATTATTAAAATTTATGCAACAATAAATCTTATAATGATGAGTAGTATTTTTTAGATACTAATTCGCAATAGTCATCATTGTAGTGGCTAAAACTAGTGGAATTCATATCAGTCTTGAATTTAAAAATGTCTTAAGTTGAATTCAAAAGGTCAATAATACTCTTATATTTTAAAAAAGATGAAGTTTATTTTTTCCCAATACATTTCTTCTTCTGTTCCACTCATGCAATCTAAAAATAGCATAAGAGTTGTCCAAATTAAACTCACCTCAAAGCGAAGGTGAATTTTGAATGTTGTGTTATTCTAAAGTCGTCTAAAAATTGATGTCATATATATTAAGAATTTTAAAATTTTATAATATTTATATAGATTCCAGTTCATTATTTTGTTTTCTCTTTCTTCCTGAAAAAGAATAAACAAGTTTATGAACTAGAAGTAGGAGTCTAAATGAACCAAGTTAAACCGAGTATTGAGTTGCTTAGATTTGGTTCATAAAATTTATCGAGTTTGAAATAAGGTTTGATTGAGGCTCGTTTTGCTATCGAGTCGAGCACGATCTCGAATCGAGTCCGAACAGTTTGAACTATTAATTTGGGCGAATATGATCTGATTATCAACAGAAAATTGTAATTTAAAAATGTTCGAGTATTTTATCGAATTTTAAAATTTACTCATATTTGACTCTTTTATATTTCGAGTCGAACTCAAATCAATTTTTTAGTCGAACAAATATGAATCAACTCCGATTCGTTTGATTTATTTTATAGCTTTAACTAAATAAAAATTGATTAAAGTTAAAAGACTTTGCATTTCTTAAACTTTGTGTCATCTCAACAATAACATATATCACTCTCTTGAGTGAAGGAATATTAAATATATATTTAGTGACTTTCTCTCTATTTTTCTAGAAGTTTTAGTTTATTGAAAGAAAAAAAGGGGAGCTAATGATTTTCTCTCCTTTTGTAAAGTTGAACGAAATGAAAGAATCTTTAATTTGTAATTTTACCAGTGACCAGTATATACCCTAATGTAGTCAAACATAACTATTGGGAGCCCTAGGACATGGTTTTCATAAAAAATAATACTTACAAAAGATTATATTGATATTCCCTTTTAATTGACATTTTAGGATAAAATATACAGATTAAAAAATACAATTAATATTTTGTCTGATTGTTTAACATGAGTAGAAATCTCAATATTACCCTTCAAATTTCGTTGGAAAAGATGAAAGAGAAATAAATCAATACTTTATGTAGGGATAATATAGTAAATTAAGTTACTAATATTTCCTTGAAATCTATAAACCACAAAAAAAATAAAATAAATTTCACTCTCTAAAAGGATAAATAAAAACAAATGGAGGGAGCATTAATATAAATATTATTAAAGCTCGCCTTCAATTCAATCCAAAATTTTTCTTTCTTTCTTTCTTTCTTTCTTTCCTAAAATATTTAATCAATCTGACTAAATTTTAAGAGTCATGCTATTATTACATAAAATAATTACATAACACTCACATATAGGGGTGCTCAAAATTTTTGGTTTTTTCGGTTTTTTACCGAACCGGGTGGTACCGGTTTTTTTCGGTACTGGTTTTTTCTGTTTTTTTATACTTTTCGGTACCGGTACCGGTACCGGTTCTTAAATTTTTGAATTCGGTAAAACCGAAAAACCGAAAAAAAAAAACCGAAATTTGAAAAGACTCTTTATTGATACAAATCATTCAATTTTAATTGATACAATTAATCCCAACTATTAAAAATGTATGCTATCTAAAATTTCTAGCATGCATGAAATTGTAAAAGTATAGATTTTTAAATAAATAAAATAAATAATACTAACACCAATAATAATAATAATAAAAAGAAATGATAGATTACAAAAGAAATGGTAGATTACAAAAAGAAATGTAAATTATAAAATGAAATGGTAGATTAAAAAATAAAATTCTATTAATATATAAAAAAATTCTTAATTTTAAAAAAAATTATTAATATAAAAAAAATATTTAATTATTTAATTTTTGCGGTATAACCGAAAATCGAACCGAAAAAATCGAAACCGATTTTGTACCGAACCGGTACCGAAATCGGTTTTTCGGTACCGGTACCGGTTCTTGATTTTTCGGTATTTTGGGTTCCGTACCGGTTCGGTTTTTTCGATACTGGTTCGGTTTTTTACCGATGAGCACCCCTACTCACATACTGCTGACGTGGCAGTATGTAATATATTGTTGACATGACCCACTTAACTAAACAATAAATCATATACTGCCACATTAGCAATATATGAGAGTTATGTTATCATTTTATGTGATAGTAACATTATTCAAATTTTAATTATTGTTTTAGTATATGCGTTTTTACTTAAAATGTTACTTAAAAAAGGAATGGAGGAAGTATACAACGGACATTCCATGCCTACATATAATGTATTCTCTTTTGACTCTTGTGTTTTTGATTTTCCAGCTAAACAATGAGAATGTAGTACAAGGGGTTTTAATTAACTAGTAGCTTTTTACAATCCCAAGGAGACAGAGCTTCTATATATGGACATGTTCCAGCATTGTACTTGTTGACTGTTAAAAGGAATACCTAGCCAGGCCCCATATCTTTTACAAACATTGTGAGTTGTAACAATTGACTGATTTAAAACTAAAAAACTTTTGCCCTAGAGGAGGCTTTGATTGAGTCGACATAAACAATGATTTCTTAGGCTTACGCAAGTGGAGGGGGCCAGATTAAGATTGATTAAAATGCCGCCCATTTCTTAAGTAAAGAAAACCAGAAAAGCATTTTAAGAAAGCTAGAACATAAGTTATATTTGTGGGACAATAGTGTGTGGTGTGGGTGAAAGAAATATCTCTCAGAGCTATAAGTAGAATATATATTAAACAAAGAGATCTAGATAATATTAAATAGAAGACTGTCGGCAAAATTCTAAGTTATGAGTATCCCATCATTATAAGCAGGACCGGTTCTGAGGAGGTGCAAAAGGAGCGATCGCACAGGGTCTTCCAAATTCGGAGGGCTCCTGATTTTTTTTTTTGTGTATATGTAAAAAATTAATTATGAAAGTTTGATTGATGATTTTGCAGCAAAAAATACAAAAATGATGCTAGCGATCGTGTGAAGTTTATTGTCCATTTAAGTTTTAGTTATTTTTTTCTTTTTAATTGATAATTTATTGAAGTTTTAGCTATATTTTCTTTTTAATTGATAATTTTGTTACTCGACGTTGACATTTATTATTTTAATTAATGATGAATTTTGATATAAATTGTGCTTTATATATTGGTGCTGATAAAAAAATTAGTATTTTTAAATGCTAGAGGACCCATATTTTTTTCTCGCACAGGACCTCCAAATTCTTAGGACCGGCCCTGATTATACCTTAACTCGTAATATATATATATATATATATATATATATATATATATATATATATATATATATATATATATATATATATATATAAAATCAATAATTGAACTAGTATGCAATCAGGGGCGGATCCAAAAAAATTTCTAAGAAGCGGATTTTAACTAATTTTTTTTGTTGAAGTTAAATAAAGAAAATTTGAACTAATTATTATAATATTAACTAATTAATCATAATAATATTTACAAATTATAATAAATATTTATAATCCAAACTAAAAAAGGAATTTCAAATAAAAAATATTTAGATACAAGTTAGAAACTTATTTCAATTACTTGTTATAGTTTAATTTGAATGATTCTCCAAATGTTCAAATCCTCAAACCAAATTTGCTTTCTATATTCAAACAAAATCATAAATTAATTTCAAAGCATAAACTAAGAAGATTTTTATATTTGTATTTAGAATTGGTTTATGAAATTTATTTTAACCTCTACAAGTTTAATTTTTTTATTAATCTGCTCCTTTGAATTTATTAATTTCATAGTTGTCTTTGCTGTCCCGTATATAAATTTGCCCGTGTATGCAATGATGGTTAAGGTCTGGACATGATATTAGACAACCAATGTAACGGTTATTTGAAATTCATTAATTTAAGACTAAAATTTTAAGTCATCTAACATTACTTATTATTAAAAGGTAATGTAATTTTAATTAAATCTGGCTATTAACCTCAATCTTTTTTCTTTATAGGAAATAATTGTGAGTTAACACATAATTATTTGATATTGTAAATTTAATGAAGTCGATCAACCCTTCTCCTACATATGTGCAAGGATTAATTTTCAAGGAGGGTGTTTTGAATATTAACTTGCAAAGGATTAATTTTCAAGGAGGGTGTTTTGAATATTAACTCTTAAACGCAGGAGAACAACCCAACAAATATTTTAAATGAACCAAAACATTACAAAAAGAAATATAATTAATTAACAACTCTAAACAGAATCTTGTAATGTTAATTTTTTTTCTCATACTTCAGAAAAAATATACTTGTCTATATTTTTCTTTTATCAGTTATGCTTATGTTTGACAAAATATGGTTATAAGTTGATTTTAATTTACAAAATTTGGTTATGGTTCCATTTAAGAACTAAAATCATATTACTTATTTTTAACATAAGTTGTGTGGGTTGAAACCATATAATTATGGGCCAAATATAGGTCAACTAATATTTTAAATTTCAAACTTACCATCATTATGGTCCAAATTAAATAAATTATTTATGATATTTAATTTCTATATTCCTTCACCTTCTATCTCTAATGTTTTATACATCTCTCTAGAATTTTTTATACACTCTAAAATTTTTGTACACTTGTTTTCTCTAAAAATTCTTTCTCTAAAAATTCTTCTACGCTCAATTTTTTAGGGCTAAATGCACTTCCGTTACATCAAGTACCATCATATTCATAATTAGACTCCCAAATAATTTGGATTTACAATTTATTACATAAAGTGTCTAACTGCATATAATGTAGCCCCCAAATTCAGATTCCAGCCAAAAATAGCCGGAATACCTCAATTGCCGGCAAGATAATTAGTATTATACGATTTGAATTATTAAAATACAATTTGACTTGCAATTTACTTCATAAAGTACCTAATTGCATACAATGTAGCCCCAAAATTAATTTAAGAAATTATTTCTATAATAACTTATTTAAAGACTTAATAATGTAAAAACAAATAAAAAAATCTCATTATTTCTTCCCTAAACTCCTCCATCACCATCACCATCACCATCACCATCACCGTCATCAACACTTCTAACACCATTACCATCATCAACTCCTCCATCACCAACATCAATCAAGCACCATTTTCTTCCCTAATCTCCAATCTTATCTCAAACTTCACAATCACACCACAATATATATATATATATATATATATATATATATATATATATATATATATTATTATTATTAAAATAGAAAATCAAAAGTAAAATTTAAACATATATATCTAAAATTGAAACAAACAAATTTCAAATTTCAGCACTTTTTCTCCATCATTGATTACTCCACTAATTAAGATATGAATCTGCTCACTATCACCGCAGCTCCAATGTCAATCTTCTACGGAGCTTTTTAGCTAATACACCACAATTGTGTATCAATTGTCCGATTCGAAACAACTCAGTTGGCCGATTGTTCTTCCCCCCAACATCATGTCGCGAGGTTGTTGTGCTAGAGAGAAGAAGTTATGGAAGTAGAAAACATTATTTTTAATTTCTGTTTTGTAAAAATTGAATGCTAATATTGGTGTTCATCATTTTGGAAGAAAATTTGCCCCTTTTTAATTTCTGTTTTGAAAAAATTGAATGTTAATATTGTTTGTTCATCATTTTGGAATAAAAATTGGTATAAGCATAAAGAGCAGTAACACAAAAAAATTATGAAAAAAATCTCCAAAACCCAGAAAAATTATTACTTTATTACATTTGTATGAATTTTTAATAATTAAAAAGAGTCTCTTAATTCTTCATTATTTTTTTAAACATTATTTGGTATAATTTTTCGATTAATATTTTCAAATTCAATAATATTTGGGGTGAATCGACTTTAGAATTATTTTAATTTGGGGAGTTAATTATATTTAGAAGTATTTTAATTTGGGACTAATTGTACTTAGAATATTTTAATTTGGAGTTAATTGTATTTAAAAGTATTTTAATTTTTTAATAAAGTCAACCCATATATGAATACGGTCAAACCGTATTTTCAAAGTCAATATGAATATTTTTGAGTCCGGATTATTAATTTGATGATACTGAGTGTAACAGAAGTGTATTTAACATATTAAAAACTTAAGACCCGATCGGATTAATTCTCGGACGGGTCGGGGAATTCGGTCAATTTTGGCCGAATTCTGAAATTAGGGTCGATATTGTATCAAATTAGGTACTTTTATGTAGTAAATTGTAAGCCCAACTTTTTTAGGGACCGATTTATGAATATGGTGGTACTTGATGTAATAGAAGTGTATTTAGCTCTTTTTTATATACATTTTTTCCTGTCTCTCTCTAAAAAATTTATACTATGTATCTCAAATTTTTAAACAATTACTCTCTTAATTTTTTGTACGCTCTCAATTTTTTTTATGCTCCCTCTAAACTTTTTAAAGATATGTGACATGCATATTAGTACAAAATATAAATAAATTTAGATATGACTTAAAAACTAGCTTAATATATTTCTTAAATGCGAAAACACAGAAAGAAGCCGCGAATCAAATGCGCACCAATATTAAAAATACATCCAAACGCATCAATGATCTCCACTGCTAATATTTTTTTTTTATTTCAATCGTTAGTTTTACAACTTTAAATATAGAATACTTCTCGTGTTATTTCTTTTCCAAATAATTTTATTCAAAAAAAGTGTGCCTGTATGATGCATAATATTGATAGAAAATAAATAGTGATTGAGTCATATTTTTTTTATTATATGAGAAAAATAATAATGGATGGCATTTATAAAAATTGTACACATTAAGGATGTATTTTTCTTATATATTTACTTTATTATTTATTTATATTTAATTTTTAATAAAATAAATAAATATGCGTTGCTATTAAATAAAGCAGAAGATGAATAAAAACTCTGAATTAAAAAGTCAGCAAAGACGATGACGTGGATTATACGAAAATAGTGTGCAGTAGTACTATTAAGTGAAACAGTACTAATTCTGGAGGCAAGGAGAGAGACCTGCAGACTGCAGTAGTGTGCAGGACATCAAACAGTACTGAGCAAAGATATAATAGCAATGCATGCACGCATTATGGAAGGAATATTTCTAGAGATATTTGGATTTGAAATGAAAAATCTAGGTCCAAAATAGTTTAACCAGTTTGAAATTATATTTTTTTTAGAAATATGGGTGTAAACTTTACTTAATTTAAATGAATAAAAATAATTAATTAACTCATGATTTCAATTAATATAGATTGACTCAACAGTTAATTAATTAGATTTTTAGGCTTAATTATGGTAATAGTATGTCTTGGTAGCTTGGAATTTATGTCTGACAAAATAAATAACAAAAGAAAAAGAAAAAGAACTAAAAAAATAAACTGTATTTAGTATCAGAATCTTTGAATTCTCATTATCTCAGCAGGTGTTACCATTTAAACAATTGATTCTTCGTTTTTCTTGTTTTCTAAACTGTAGAGAGAATTGATAGGTGTTTTTTTTTAAAATCCCAAGGAGCCTGACCCATTTTGCTAGTGGAGCTCCAATGGACATCTTAAAAAATAGAATAATGCTACTATTACATAAAGTAGCTCACATAAAGTCCGGTGACGCTCCTGATTTATTATTGACATGGTCCACTTGATTCAACAACAAATCAAAGAGTATCACCCGATTTTATGTTATAGTATCATTACTCTATTTTAAAAAATATAGGGTGGTCCATGTCATATTTTGCAGTGTATGAAAGGGAGGAAATTTGTTTCCTAGTTATAAAAATGGAAAACTAACAGTGTCAAATTATTGTTTAGTACTCTCCCATTCGTAATTATTTTAGGTTTTAGATAGTTATTTTATTCCAATTTATTTGACCGTTTATAAATTTCTAGGCCATATTGATTATATTATTTATTAAATTACCCTTAAACATCAATACTCTCCTAAATCCTCTCATCTTTTCAATGCTATGTTTTCTCTTTTAATTTATTCTTACTTCTTAAATGAATGGATAACTCTCCTTTTCTCTCTTGTTCCTAATTTATTTTGGAGAGATAAGTATGTTAGGAAAAATACATCTAAAATAATCTCAATACTATGAATTATTTTTTCCTCTTTGTGCAGTTAAATAGAAAATCAATAAACCCAATAATGAGAACAAAAATAATAAATTATCATCCACAAGCAAAACAATATTTTACGTGGAAAATTCTTAAAGAAAAAAATCATAGGTCGAACTACGTATGAATCTCCACTATATTACTAATAATGAACTTACAATGCTCCTAAGTTTTATGTTCTAAAACTTGAGGTTACATAATAAATTGAGAGTACAAATTTACCTTTAATTAGCTTGAGAAACCTAATTAACTTCATCATCAAAACACCCTAAACAATAAAGTCTCCAAGCTTTCAATTGAACGGAGATGACGGCGGATACTCACGAGTAACAAACTGTAATCCTTTAAATTTATTCTTGTTGCACCTTCTTGTTACCAAACTTCTCTCATAATAATAAGACTCCCTCATAGCCTTATTTATATTACACCTTCAAATCCATTCCTATTATGGATTAAAAACAACTTATTCTCCTAATCAAATTAGGGATCATATCTCCTTATCTTGGCCACAAACCAATCTAAGTAAATCATTTTTCAACTTGAATTCCTATTATGGGTGATCACGCACCAACAAAGTAATTGCACAATTCATTGAGATCGCCCTACATTTTATTTTTTCATTTGTCTATGCAATGAGTTTTTTGGGTAATGCATAGCAAGTTTAGTGGAGTAAATATAAGAGTTCCTTAATAGTTGTGCAAAGCTCTAAAACGTGAAAAAATTAGAAAATAGAGGAAGTAATTCGAGTATAAAAAATGTGCTATAAAAATAATTTTTCTTAAAAATTATACTTAGGTCTGGTCGACTAGTTTTAAAAAAAAGTTTGGTGTACTAATTTTATACTATCTATTGTAATTCAATTTTCTTAATTTAAGTGAAAGTTATATCTTATTCATCTTTAGAGGATTTATTTATAAAATGAATGACTTGTGATTCATAGTTGACAAGAAAAAATAGCAGAGAAAATTTAGTGGACGACAAAAAACCATTGAGAAAAGAAGAAGATGAACAAAAGTTGTGCCTCCCCTCTCTTTTTAATTTATGAATAATTTAACAATCTCAGAGACAGTACTTAGACAATTCTTTATTTGAAGAGGTTCTTACGCCTACTCAAATAATGATTCTTAGGCTTATGCAAGAGAGCTTAAATATTGTAGCCCACTTGACTGGTAAGGAAAATGTTAAAAGCGTTATAGTAAAGATAGTGGATTAAAATGCAGTTTAGTAATATAGAGCTATTTTAGTTGGACATAAAAATTGGACATGAGTGTATTTGAATTTCACCTATTTATATTTTTACCCACCATTGAGGGTCAAAATACAAATAAGTAAAATTTAAATACACTAATGTCCAATTTTCATGTAAAAATAGAATTTTTGTTAGTAATAAGGAGAACAAGAGAGGGTGAATAAGAAAACATGTATGTAAAAGAAAAAAGTGAAAAGAGCATAGAGGAAAACAAAAACATATGTTGCCCTAACTTAAATTCCATTTGTTAAACAAGTATTTCTAAATGGAAATACACAATTAAGTAATAACTAATTAAAAAAAACAACAGATTATAATACATGAATGCAGTAGACGTAATATATACTATATAATACAAGAATTCAAACATTAATTAAGCTTCTATAAAATTAAAAGGGGCTAATAGCACTTTACTCCCTCAAAGTTTCACTCGTTTTACCAAAAAGAGTTGTGTAACGTCGCCATTTTAGTTAAAAAATAAATCAGATTATTAATTTGAGTCTATCGTGCTTAGTTAACAGTACTTGAGGGTCCAAATCAAGAGCATTGATAAATTAGAGGCTCAATTATATTATATATAACATGGGTTGAATTTTGAGGGTCTAAAGTGCTATTAGCCTAATTAAAAAATTTGCTTCATGTTAAATAGCATCCAAAGGAATATTTTATCACCGCCTAATAAATCAAAACATTCTTTCAAAAATAGAAAAATACTAATAAAACAAGAAATGGGATTAAAAATATGACAAAGAACATAACGAAAACAATTAAGCAGCATGAAGTTGTCCTATTCGTTCATCTTGTTGCCTAACTTACATTTTAAGACAATAAACCAATTATAAACAAACAACAAGTTGTGGCTGAATTAGGATCCTCTCCATTTCAAATGAAATGGAGAGTCTCTATTTCATGGTCCAGATTTAAAATGTGTTAGAATGTGATGTCATACTGATAGGAGAGAGAAGGATGATGATTGAGAATATACAAAGAATAGAGACTCTTCATTTCATTTGAAATGGAGAGGATAATTAACTAGATGCGGAGATAATATGGTACTTTTTAATTATAATTATATTTTAAAAAAAGATTCCAAGTTCGTAGCGGATTTAACTCTATAGCATATTAACATGCGTGCCACCTCATTTAGTTTCAAGAGGAAAATTTGTTTTTGGGTTTGCCAAATATGTGCCAAAAAATAACAATTTTCAAGTTTGGTACCATTTCCGTGGTTATAGGAAGAATAGATTGACAAACTGATTGACCGAATTAATTAACCTGGACTCCTTCAAATATGAAATCGTGTTCACACTCAAAAAGTGAGGCAGAACGGATACCCAAAAAGTTTACTAGCGTAAAATCTAAGAACACAAACTGGAATTCACCAGGAAAGTAATACAATATCAATTGTATAAAAATAATAATTTTCAAATTCTGTGTCAATTCAACCCACAAATTGGGTTTTATAGCTAAAGAATCTTTATAATTAAGGAAATAAACTCCTAATAGGTAACTAATTATTATGAAAAGAAATCCTAATAGGTAACAACTTAATTACGTAATATCATAAAAGATTTGTTTCCTACTAAAACACTATTACCATACAAAAACAAACCCTATCTAAAATAAGAATTATTAAAAATAATAATATTCAAGTCAACCCGATATTCCCGAAGTCATGTCGCCATTCCCGAAGTCATGACGCCATTTCCGAATTCGAAGACCTCTCCCAAAACCCAACGTTCCTGCATGAAATCTACTGTTCAGAAGGGAAGCCACACTTAACTCCCGACCCCGAACTCAACATTATTGCCTTCATAAATTAATGTCTTCGGGAATTAATGTCGTTTTTTCGGACCAACATTTTTCCCAGTTTTTGTCCTACATCAGTCTTTCCCACCTGCAAAGAACTCGACCTCGAGTTATATTCTAGATAAAGCGAAACATCTTCACAAACTCATAATGATCAGATATATTGAAATAAGGGCAGAGCTAGGATTATGATTTAGGGTGGGCTAGAATTTTTTTTTCGTGAACGTTCACTACATACATTTTTTTTTAAATTAAACCATATATTAAGATAACTGTATATGTCATAAAATCACGTAGCTAATTGAATAATAAACAAAATAATCACTAATTCACTACAACATTAATAAAAATTTGATAACGAACATACGTCCAATTAAGACGTAATAACATACCCAGTCAAATTGCATTCTTCGTTCTTGAATAGAAGCAAATTCTGTAATTATTGAGTCTGCATCATAGTTCTCAGTCAACTCCTTTTCGATGTGGACAATCATGTTATCAGCTAAGAAGTCATTCTCCATCTTGTTGCGCAACATTGTTTTGATACGTTTCATAGCTGAAAATGATCTCTCTGTAGTTGCTGTGGAAACCGGCAAAGTCAAAACAAGACGAATTAACCGATCAATCATTTGATATGTCGTTGATTTTTTTGTTTCAAATAATCCTTGGCATAACTCATCAAATGTGACGCCCCCAAAATAGGTCCACACAACCCATTCTGAGTCGCCAAATACATGGTATAGAATCCAAATACAAATCTTTATTATATTAAATGGTCGTGCAAAATACGACCACACAAACTGTGAGCTTAATATAGATCGTATATAATACAAAAATATAAATACTCAAATAAGTCCTCATTACAATTATTATCACAATATTTCACAAAATAATGAGGACTACTACAACTCTATCTCAGACCATCACTCCATTCCCTGACTAGTCCCCGTGACATTCTCATTTCCTGAAGAGAACAACGAAAGAAAAGGGTGAGTTCAACTAGCCTAGTAAAAAATATTATGACTAAGATAATGTCGAACAAATTATCCTTAGTCCTCAATAGGAAAAAATCTGATAGAATATAATAGACAACAAGTTTTAGATCAACAATTGCAGCGAAAATAACAATCCATTAGAAGAGTCAAGTAGAGAAAGATGTCTACTATCTTCTATGATTTAAAAGTTCATCATCAATATTTTATCCATGTAACACCAATCAATAATATTTCAAATCAACGAATTATCAATGCACTACAGGCCAAAGATATTCGTTTGTATCACCAGTGGTCATGATCATACCAAACATCTGTCCATCTTTGCACTACGAGCCAAAGATATTCATCAATCAACAGTTCATTTTTGCACTACAGGCCAAAGATATTCATCAATCAACAGTTCATCTTTGCACTACGGGCCAAAGATAATTTTCACCACAATTTAAGACTGAGGATGATGAAAAATGATATAAAGGACAAATTAAGTGAGATCAATGACAAATATTAGAGATTTATAATTTAATTTGTCCAGAGTTCAAAAATATTCAAATTATCGACATGAAGATAAAAATATGGATCCAATCATAGATAATTTGGACAGGAAGAAAGGAAAAAAGTATTTTTTTTCCATGAATAGTAACCCGTGAATAGTAATTTATGAATAGTAACCCGTGAATAGTACTCGAATAAATAGTATCCTGACATGAAAAAATTAAAATTTCAACAAGAAGTTCAGACCAATATTCCATCGAAATAATATTAGATGAAGCGAAAATATTAAGCAATTTCTAATCATTTCAGGAATTATAGAAGCAATACTTACCGTAGTAAGTTTAGAGTTAGGAATCTAAAATGAAATAATATACGAAACTGCAAATGGATTTTCACCTGTCATGCGGTAGTCCGCGTAGACAGATCATTTTCACAATTTAATAAATAATGAATACAAAGGATAAATCATCAGGCATACGGTAGTCCGCGTAGACAGGTTATTCCCACAGATTAATAAAGAATGAATATAAAGGGTAAATCACCAGGCATGTGGTAGTCCGCGTAGACAGGTTAATCCCACAGATTAATAAGGAATAAAAGAACAACCTTTATGAGTATTGAAAGAAGGTAACATCCGTTATTAAAAAAAATAATATCCTTTACCTTAGTATGAACTAGCTTTGACTGGTATACCGGATATTATTCTGAAAAAATCTTGGACTATAAACTATACTCAAAATATCCTTATACTCAAAAAAAATACTCGCAATATTGTAGA
This sequence comes from Panax stipuleanatus, assembly GCA_020205555.1. NCBI lineage: Eukaryota > Viridiplantae > Streptophyta > Magnoliopsida > Apiales > Araliaceae > Panax > Panax stipuleanatus. The sequence continues at coordinate 20,909,606 of CM035116.1, forward strand.
GGAAGAATTTCTGTATTATGGTGATGTTGTTCTCCATTGCTCATCCGAGCAATTCTATTTATAGTGCAATTCGGTGGAGGAAAATACAAAGCTCGGCAACTTTACAACCAATTTCAACAATTAGTATTAATTGCAACCACCCAACCATTCATCATCCGCCCATAAGTGGGTCCCACATGTTAACCACCCATTAATTACTCTTTTATCCGATTAATTCTCCGTTTGGTCAATTTAACATCCGAAAATCAACTATTATCGAAATAAATGTCGATTTTCACTAACATTAATATTTCCAACACAATGAAAATATTTTTATCAACCATTCATCAATTATTATTCAAATTAATATTACAGAATTACAATATTGACAACCAGGCCGTTCCTAGGAAAGAGGGGACTTTTCGATAAGAATTTCTTCTTACTGGCGCGCAATTAGATGACCTAACCCCTTTCCTAGACAGAACTTTTTAGACATTACCAATAATGCTATCTAATAATATCATTTAAATAATATAAATGACAATTATTGATTTAATAATGTAAAATAATGTGTAGATGATACTGTGACAATAATTGAATCAATAATATGAGATACTATGCAGCAACTACTGTAGCAATTATTGAATACTGAGTGACTTCTTACGTAAGCATCAATAATCAAAGATATTGTGCAATACCGTGTGCTACTTTGCCACAACGCGTATTACTGTACTTTTATCATCGGGTATTTCAACAGTTTAACGGTAAAAGTTTTGCCGTTACTTTTATAAAAATGTTATTTCTGTCGCTTTCTATATCCGACAGTTATTCCGTTGTGGGGTCCACCAAAGACTGCGCCGTCGTACGAATATTCTCCGACAAAAGAATATTCTCAGACCAAACGAATATTTTATAACCACTTGCTTACTATGTAAAATTTTCATAAATCACCATAACTATAATATTTTTATCAATTTAACCAATTACTGAATTATATAAAAATTGAATACTTTTATTTCATAAATTTCGGGGTCTTACAGCAAGAGTATTAACGGGTAAAGAAAAAAGAAGAGGAAACGGGTAAAGAAAAAAGAAGAGGAGAAGAGCAGCAGCTTTAGAAAGGCAACGGGTAAAGAAAAAAGAAGAGGAAACGTTGACCTAATTCTCTATAAAAAGCAAGCCCAATTATTAACTGAATTACTTAATAAAAAGAAATAATTTATATTTGATAAAAATATAAATGAACTAAAACAACATATGGGCTAACTGCTAAGTATTTAAATTTGGGGTGGGCTTACTGGGCTAATTTTTAATTTGGGGTAGGCTGTAGCCCACCGTAGCCCGTGTGTAGCTACGCCATTGTATTAAAAGCACGAGAGATGTTCATATCAGCAGGCAAGTCAATCACGTCAGCATTCTTCGCCTCCAATCGAGTTTTCACTTCAGCCTGAACATAAATACCAAAACATAAATTATATTGAACCTTGGCAGATAACTCTTCCCGTGTCATTCCCCTTTTCTTGGAGAAAATTCGGCCTCGAAGTTTAAAATGAAGTAATATCAAGCACCAACAGTTAGATATTCGCCCTCTTCTTTGTATCATGTACTTATGATGTTGTTTCTCAAAGAAAAATTTTGGAAATAATTCTGAAACAATCAAAGCCTTCATATTAACCTGTACTTGCAACAAATGATTAGGAACGATGAAATCTAAATTTTCCAAGTTGTCGGACACAGGATTATGAACAATCTCATGATCAATATCAATTTTTATGATGTCTGTATCCTTATGTCGCGTCGACTCCAAATCATGATTCTCCACAACCACTAAGCTTCGTTCGTTTTTAACAACAACCGTCTCTTCAACTACCTCCTTTGTGTCTTCCACGCTTTCAATTAAAAGGGACGAAGTACATGTCTGAGAAATAGGATTGATGACGCTACAACTTTCTTGAAGGTTCTCCATGCAGGTTATCAAATTCTTGTAACACTTTTTAATTTCATTAATCATAAAAGAAATCTCCCTATATTGACGTTCTTCTCTCATTCTTCTTTTCTCAACTTGATACCGATGTTTCAACTTGTCAAGTCTATATTGTGCTTCTTCTAATTCCTCCAAAAGATCATCATATCTGGGCAACAAGTTTTTACGATTACGAACATAAATCTCATAATCAAACTGTGACGTCCCCAAATCCGGGTCCCCAGAACCTCGGACGTGGTACGTTACGATACATCATTTCTATAACTATTGCGGAAGATATAAACATAAATTATTTATACAATAACTTTTACAACATAATCCCAAGGTCTGTAACCTTAACTTAATACCTGTATTTAATATCCTATACAACATACAATGTCATACGCCTTCGCCTGTATCTGAAGTATTCGTTTAAATCTGCAATGTTTATCATGATATAGCAAGGGTGAGCAACAAATTTGTCCAGCAAGTTTAAGTACAAAAAATATATATCATGATTGAAAAGAATGAACAATAAGCTGGCTGACTTTCAACAATATAACAATTGTGAAATAACATGAATCAATTTTAGTAACTGAACGACCGAGACAATAAAAATGAATGGTCAATAATGAACATGAATAAATCAGCTGGACCAAATGGTAATGAAGGTGATCAGCTTTTCATACCTGATGAACACATGCAATATGCACAACGTGCGAATCAATAATTCATAGACGTGATGTAATCAACAAGGATTAACCACCAGCATAATTGAAAAATCATAACTCCAGGTTGAGTTAAAGAAAACTTGCCTTTATCGCCGGTTACTGCTACGCAATCTATTTAGCTTCATCTGAAGACCTAATATTAATAATATCGATCTCTAAATTAGAATAATATCATCACAGTTAATACTGTTAATTACAGTTATAAAATAACCTAAACACATTATCACATATTTCTAACAGTCAATAAAATACATAAGACCTAGTATAAAGTCAAACTATTTCAGTCTGAGTTGAGTTCGGTATTATTTCGACCTCCCGATTACCTAATCGGATAATTATCGAGCCTAATATTAATAAGACTCTACTTAAACACTATTAACTTAGATAATTTATTAATCAGTTAAACTATTTTCACAAGCTCATAATAATTTTCAAATAATTATTATAATTTATAATGATTTTTCAATCAAAAATATCATATTTAAATGATTTAAATAACACAATATTCCATTATCATTAATATTTAATTAAGTTCAAATATTAATGAAATACATGTCACAATATTAAAAGTTATTTATTATAACTCAGAATATTTTTAATACCTTAATATCACCTTTAAATGATTTTTAAAATATTTAAAATCATTCTTAAATAATTGCCATTAATATTAAAATATTAATGTATTTCATGGTAAAATATTAAAAGTTATATATTATAACTTAAAATATTTTTAAAACCTTTAAATCATTTTTAAATGATTTTTAAAACGTTAAAATCATTTTTACATAATTTATTTAATACAATTATTAAATAAATTTATTATCATAATATTAATCTATACCTTCATTTGATTACTATTTAATATTAATTAAATAGTAATTAATTAATTATCTTTAATTATTATTTAATAATAAATAATAACCAGTTAGATCTACTCATTATTTAATGCTAAATAATGGATAATCAAATTATTATTTATCTTTAATTATTATTTAATATTAATTAAATAATAATTAAATTCTTATCTTTGAATAGTAAATAATTAATTCACTTCATAAATCTTTAATTATTATTTCTTATTAATTTAAGAATAATTAATTATTACTTGTTCTTATTTATTATTTAATATGAATTAAATCTTAAACAATTATTTTATAAATTCTTATGTCAATGTAAGTAAGTAATTACATTATTATTATTTAATCTTACTTAAACATTCTTTAATCATTATTTAATATTAATTAAATAATAATTAATCAATTATTTAATTCTAATTATTATTTAATCTTAATTAAATAATAAATAGTTAGTTTATTAACACTAACTCTACTTAATTATTATCTAAATAATAATTAAATAGTTAATTACATTTAATTAGCTTAATAACCAATTACATGAAAAATACCAAAATTATTTCTTTTCTGGATCTGGACAGAATATGATCTCATGATGATCCATCTATTTGAATATTAAATTTTATAATTTTTGGAGTTACACACACAAAGTTATTCATGTTTACTTTAACAAGAGTCCTTTCTTATAAAATACACAATTCGTAATCTACACATCCAAAAATATTCATTCTTCTTTCTAACTGTAGATAACTCATCAAAGTATGTTCCTAAATTTTTCCCAAAATTTATAGAGCAAAATAATCGAACGAAATTGCCCCTGGAGTGAGCTGACCAAAAACAGTTTTCTCTTTTCTATTTCAGCTTGGACAGTTGGTACAAAAACAGTCATAACTTTTTCCTTTTAAAACGTTTTTAAGCTATTCTTGAGCCCACGCGAAGCTAACTTCAGGGACTACAACTTTTGTTCTTGGACCACCTTCAAATTCCAAGTACAAACTTCCAGAAATTTCGTGGAAGGGGACTGCCCCGAATTTTCTGGACAGATTCGACTCTACTACTTTGAAATGTCATAACGTTTTGCTACGAAGTCAGAATTAGTCCGTTTCAGAGTCTATAGGAAAGCTTATTCAGTGTACTACAACATATCAAAAGCCCATAATTTTCTGAACATCCTAACTAACTCCGAATCTTCATTTTACGGGCAGCAGTCCACTAGTTTTTCTTAGTTTTAAAAACTATTTTGCTTTTCTTTCTTTGAATCAAACTTATAACACCTAAAATGTCTAGATCTACACATAACACACCATATAACATGTAGATCTAAGATTTTTAAAGTTCAATATCATAACTTGTTATTTCATCAAAAATAAACAAAATAAAATAAACTAAATTATAATTAAGGTTTATACCTTTGTCTTATGGCTTGTTCTTCTTCTTTTTCCACAAAGTAGTTTGGAAATTTGGGATGTATGAAAGTTGCACACTCCCTTGAGGCTCCTATAGGCTGTCGAATTTGGGGCTCCCTCTCCATTTCTTGTTTCTTTTTTTTAAGCAACTTGGAAATGAAATGAGAAGAAAAAAAATGAAGTATACTTGATTGATATTTTTTTTTTCACTAAGCTTAGCAAGTATACATTGTATTTACCCACACTTTGCTTGCACAAATAAACAAAATTGTTGGCTTAGTTCACCACTTGACACATGTGAGGAGTTGGTAGCTTTTAACCAAGCTTTTGGACAACCTTCACAAATCACACTTCTCTCCCCAAAATGCCCTCAAGTGGCCGGGTATACTAGCCTCATTTGCTCCCTTTTTTGATTTATTTTAATTGATAATTTACTTAACAAATGACTAAAGAGTCCCTCCTTACATGGATCAAAAATTGGGCCCTTAAGTAATCCTCTTGGGCTTGAAATAATTCACTTGGGCCACTTGAAATCAAACTTAATCAAATTAATTATTACTATGATTGGGCCACTAGCTAATTAAATTATTGGGCTTCCAAATGTGATGATTAATAAATACCATCTAATAACTTAAGTCCACTATCAATAATTTGAGTGGGCTTGATAATAAACCAATAGGTTAGATTAATGAATTCACCCATTAATCATTCAAGTCCCTAATAATTTAATTACATGGACTTGATTATTTAAATCAATTGAGCTAGTCCTCTAGTACTTTAATAATTGGACTATTACATAATCTCATTATATCAATATTTATACTTTATTTTCATAACCAAGTTAGACTTGCCTCAATCAAGTTTTAAAATTAACTATTTAGATGTACGAATTAAATCTCTAGAGTTAGCGTACTAGTCCATAAATTATATGCTAGTATACCCTAATTATTATAACCCTTGGGTTATTTAGTTCTTCATTCCTAATATATAATTAGGTTACTATACTTTATTTTTTTTAATACTCATTACAAATAAATATATATACATACTTATAATATATATATTCATTAAATCACATACTCCACATAATTCACATAAATCACAAAGTATTTACTTCATTTATAAATAATTAATATTCACATTAGGTTAGACATTTTACTCCATGTCTATTAAAACACATTTATTTTAAATATAGGTTTTATTCTTTAACCTTTATTTAATCATTCAAGATTTTATTAATCTTATAAATTCTCGAGTTGTCACACAAACCAATCACATTCACTCTTAAGAAAGTCAATATAATCCAATAGTTGTTCAATTCTTGCCTTTGTAACTTTAGACATCTTCACTACACAAATTTTGAATTTTTTTATAAACAAAAAATTAAAAGATAGATTTGACTAGTTTTACCTAGTCCCCACGATGAACGAACGGTTGCTCGTAATTCCTCGCCTAAGCAATTTCGAACATCATCATTCTCCTTCACATCGACATTGGAGTGGGATATTTTGCACACGTTCAACAACCATCAATCCGCAGGCTAGAACCTTTCTTTGATACCAATTGACGCATAATGAAAACGTAAAAAGTTTACCAGCGTAAACTCTAAGAACACAAACTGGAATCCACCAGGAAAGTAATACAATATCAATTGTATAAAAATAATAATTGTCAAATTATGTGTCAATTCAACCCACAAGCCGGGTTTTATAGCTAAAGAATCTCTATAATTACGGAAATAAACTCCTAATAGGTAACTAGTTATTATGGAAAGAAATCCTAATAGGTAACAACTCAATTTATACGTAATATCATAAAAGATTTGTTTCCTACTAAAACACTATTACTATACAAAAACAAACCCTATCTAAAATAAGAATTATTAAAAATAATAATATTCAAGCCAACCCGATATTCTCGAAGTCATGTCGCCATTCCCGAAGTCATGACGTCATTTCTGAATTTGAAGACCTTTCCCTAAACCGAACGTTCCTGCATGAAATTTATTGTTCCGAAGGGAAGCCACACTTAACTCCCGACCCCGAAATCAACCGAACTCAGCATTATTGCCTTCGAAAATTAGTGTCTTCGAGAATTAATGTCGTTTCTTTGGACCAATATTTTCCCCATTTTTTGTCCTACATCAAAAAGCTTAATTAAGCAAGCACACTATATAATAAAATCCGTTAGTAGATCACATGATGCACCCTAATAGGGGAAATGAAATGATATTTTCACATAAAAAATTGATATTTCCATATGATCCCTCTCATGTTAATAATGAGTAGGTCTTACCTTTATGTGAAAAAGACTCACGTAAAAAAAATTATTTTAACATGTAAAAATATTAGTTTCATAGGGGAAACTCTTTGTGATGCATGAAACCGTGGCAATAACTTATTGCTATGCAGTCTTAAATAACATCCATGCCAATCTTCTTTATACACACCAATATTTGATATTCAAATGATAACATATTTATTTGTGCTTATCTTGTTGAATAATTATAACGGAACGTGTTATTGCATAGAATAAAATCAATTAAACAATTAGGTACTTACATGAATTGAGAGAAGACATCTCATATGTATCAAGCTTCTTCTGCACGTAAGGGTGAAGGTCTTCAATTGTCTCTCTCAATCTTAGGATGGATGTATAGGTGTTTATAAAGTTCTTGAGACGACAACTGGGACCAAACCCTAACTGTTTTATTGATTAGATAGCTAAGGGTCAAAATCGTCCATCAAGATTATGAAACCCTAGGGCCCATTATGCCAACTTAATATTAGTAATAATATTTATGGGTAACACAATTAATTACCAAACCCATAAATAAAGTACTAAATTAATACAATATGTAAGCCCAATAATTACATAAATAGTAGAGGCCACATAAGGGAATAAAATATTCTAACATTCTCCCACTTGGCCGAAATACTATTTATATATAAAACATAATGCTTACAATTATTAATTTGGCCAAGTATTAATTTATGTCTACATCTTGTTAAAATAAAAATAACAATGCGAATTAATACAATCTTTGTGTCACTATTAACACAAGATCCCCATTAGTTACACAATTAGTACTTTTATTAAAACAAAAATTAACATTAAGCATAATAGGTATGAATAGAGTTTATATAAGTGGTAATAGATTAAACTCATTCATATGGTCCAAAACATAATCGTTCCGTTTGCTCATAAGTTCTCAAGTGTGCACAATAATAAAGAGAATAGCAAACCAAACATAATGTGAAGTTCAAAACAACGAGCTCATAATTGTTGTCTTACATCAAAATAACTCACTAATTAAGACTACCAGTTAAACCCATGTCGGTAATATGCTCTAAAAATAGCTTGGGTGGTAAGCCTTTCTTAAGTGGATCCGCTAACATATCATGCATATACTAATATACTTAATGACAACGCTTTGATCTTCAACTCTTTCCTTGACAAATAAGTACTTAGTGTCGAGGTATAGTCCAACACCATTCGAACTGGTGCTGTTGGAAAAACTAATAGCAGAATCATTATCATAAAATACTTTCAATGGCCTTGAAATGGAATCTATAACTTTAAGTCATGAAATAAGATTCCTCAATAATACGGCATGACAAGTAGCATGATAACAAGCCACATATTATGCCATCATCGTGGAAGTGGTAGTTAACTTCTGCTCATGATTTCTCCACGAAATATGGCCTCTTGAAAGCATAAAGATGTACCCTAATGTAGATTTCTTTTCATCTTTACACTTAGCAAAATCAGAATCAGAATAACCAACAACTTCAAGGTTATCTGTTTTTTTTTCTTCTGAATGTAAGCATAAAATCCTTAGTACCCTATAAGTAGCGTAAAACCTTTTTGGCTGCTTTCCAGTGATCCAAACCTGGATTTGACTGGTAACGTTCAAGCATGCCAGTTACATACGCTATATCTGAACGTGTACAAACTTGAGCGTACATAAGACTCCCAACCACAGAAGCATAAGGAATACGATTCATTTGATCACGTTCAAGTTCATTCTTAGGGCATCGATATGAGCCAAATTTGTCACCCTTAACAACAGAGGAGACAGTAGGGGAGCAATTTTGCATGTTGTATTTGTTAAGAACTTTGTCAATATAAGCTCTTTGGGACAATCCTAATATCCCGCGAGACCTATCTCGATGAATTACAATACCTATAACATAAGAGGCTTCACCGAGATCCTTTATATCAAAATTTCTAGAAAGGAAATGTTTGGCCTTATGCAACATGTCTAAGTTATTTCTTGCAAGTAGTATATCATCAACATACAAAACAAGAATAACAAATTTACTCCCACTGACCTTCAAGTATATGCATTGATCCACTATATTTTTTTTTTCTTCTTAAAATCAAAATTACTCATCACCTCGTGAAACTTAAAATACCATTGTCGAGAAGTCTGTTTTAACCCATATATGGACTTCTTAAGTCTACATACCATATGTTCCTTGCCTTTAATCCAAAAACCTTCTAGTTGTGCCATATAGACATTCTCATGCAAGTTACCATTAAGGAATGCAGTTTTAACATCCATCTGATGTAACTCTAAATCATAATGAGCTACTAAAGCCATAACTATTCTAAATGAATATTTCTTGGATACTGGAGAGAAAGTTTCTTTATAATCCACACCTTCCTTTTTGAGTGAAACCCTTAGCAACCAATCTAGCTTTATACCTTTCAACGTTTCCTTTAGGATCTAATTTGGTCTTATAAACCCACTTTCAACCAATAAGTTTAATACCTTTTGGTAATTCTTCAAGATCCCAAACGTTATTAAGCTCCATGGATTTCAACTCATCAGTTCATGGCTTCAAGCCATTGAGTTGATTGAGCACTCGTAATGGCCACTTTAAAAGAGATAGGATCATTAATCTTACTTGAATCATAGTCAATCTTATTAAGATAGGTTATAAAATCATCAAAATTAATAGGCTTTCTAAGTTTTTCGGACCTACGTAAAGACTGCACAATTTTAGGAATATGATTTTCAATAATGTGGGGTTTAAAATTAGGTGGTGGCTCAGCTATCTCAGGGGCATCATTCGCCTCAATAAGAGTTTGTTGTGCCTCACCCTCTTGAATTACAGGATTAGAAACATAAATCCTATTTTCTTCAAGATCAATTTTTTAGGCTCACCACTCCCACTTAAATCACCATTCTCTAAAAAATCTGCATGCCTAGTCTCAACAATTTTAGTGGTATGAGAGGGACAGTAAAATCGAAAACCCTTAGATCTCTCAGGATATCCAATGAAATGGCAACTAATGGTTTTAAAGTTAAGTTTCTTTATTTATGGATTAAAATCTTAGCCTCAGCTGGATAGCCCCACACCCGTAAGCATTTTAAACTAGGTTTCCTACCTGTCCAAATTTTATAAGGAGTGTTAGGGACAGATTTGCTAGGAACCCGGTTTAAAATATGAACAGTAGTCTTTAATGCCTTAGTCCACAAAATATCGTTAAGTTGGAATTGCATAACATACTACGTACCATATCCATAAGGGTACGATTTCGCCTCTCAGCTGCACCATTCTGCTGCGGTGTACCAGGCATTGTATACTGAGTGCCGATTCCATTTTCTTGACAAAATAAGGCAAATGGGCCAGGACTATAACATGTATCGGAGTGTTTACCATAATACTCTCCGCCTCTATCTAATCTCACTACTTTAATTTTTTGGTCAAGTTGATTTTCAACTTCAGCCTTGAAAATTTTAAACATATTTAGTGATTCAATTTTTTTCATTAATCAGGTAGACATAAGTATAACGAGAATAGTCATCAACGAACGTAATGAAAGATTTATGTCCCCTAATTCTTGGAGAAAATGGTCCACATATATCAGTGTAAATTACCTCAAGTAGTTCACCACTTCTAGTGGTTCCTTTCTTATTACCTTTCACAAATTTTCCTTTTATACATTCAATACAATTGTCAAAATCAGAAAAATCTAGTGAATGAAGAATTCCATCCTTTATATGACGTTGCATTCTGTCTTTTGAAATATGGCCTAAGCGTTTATGCCACAATTTTGAAGAATTCTCATTATCTAGTTTTCTCTTATTTCCATTTGTATAGGTATTTTCTGTCACATTCATTGTTAATAAGGATTCAGCAAAGACATTATCCAAATTTATCTTATAGAGGTTTCCCTCTAAAGAGCCAGAACCAATAACATGAGAGTAATAATAAATAATTATTTTATTATTCCCAAACTTAAACGAAAATCCATCAACGTCAAGTTTAGATACAGAAATTAAATTTCGTGTCATACTGGGAACATAAAGAGTATCATATAAATACAAGGTGAAACCACTCTCCAAAACTAAAGGGAGAGTTCCTACAGCTTCAACTTATATAGACTTTCCATTACCAACTTTAATGGTTCTTTCCCCCTTTTGGAGTGTTTTCTTTGAAAGGAATCCTTGCAATGAATTAGTAATGTGAACCATAGCATCAGTTTTAAGCCACCATGTATTAGAAGGAACATCAATTAGAAAGGATTCATAAGTTACATAATTGAAGGACGATATACCTTTCTTTTCAAATCATTCTCTTAATTTAGGGCATTATTTCTTAATATGTCCTTGCTTCTTACAGAAGTGACATTTAGGACATGCCTCAGAGTTTTTACATGAATAATTTGCCTTATTTGTTTTAGTAGAAATTTGCTTATCCTTATTCTTAAAACCTTTGCCATTTTTATGAGCCTTCTTCTTATGAGATCTAGTGGTAGCTAGTCAAATGAGTAACATAAGCAGAAATGCTAGTTGGAGTCAATGCTGAAACATAATCAATCTCATAAGCATGCTTACAAAAAACTAAAAGAAATCCACAATGTACAACAATAATTAATAATTAATCATAATAAAATCAACTGTAGGGCAAGCAGTTATTAGTTACATAAAATCTATTTGCAACACCAAAAAAATAGATTTTAATGAGACGTTGGTGCAAAATTATCAATCTTTCGTTGGTCCAATTAATAATATGCTAATAACATCCCCATAAAATAATGCACAACACGTTTATCCACGTATCACCGTTGGGCAGAAACAAAATAAACATGTTACTTATGCAATAAAATTCCATTTAATAAATTCTAATTCTAATTTTTCGTTGGGTAAAATTAAAATATTTATTTATTAAATGTAACATTATGTGACTTTTCTTAATCTTTAATTATTTCAATTAATAATCCTCTGTTGGGCTGATTATTAATTTTAACAATAAAAGAGTCACGTATATATGTAAATTATTATTATCAAACTCAATTTTCTTTAAACAACATATTAATCAAGTTTGAAAAGTAACATTATTAATAATTTACATGTAATAACTTAAAAGCCCTAATAATATATCATGTTCCAAAATTTAAATTACGATATATAATTATCAACAATTTGCAAACACTACAACAAAAAAGCTTATTTTCGATGGAATATTCTGTCGGTATTAAGGATATTCCGTCGAGGATAACCTTATTTTCGACGGAATATTCGGTCGGAAATTCGGTCGTATATAAGCAGGTCGAAATTAAGTCCGTCGAGAATTCTGTCGAATATAGTTATTTCCGACAGAATATTTCCCACGAAAATTCGGTCGAAAATAAGTTATTTCCACGGAATATTCCGTCGGAAATAACCTTTTAAAAAATAAAAAAAATAATTATGTTTTCTATTTTCCATAGATTTTCAAACCAATTCATGCCTTGCAATATCCAACACAAACAAAAATCTAAGATAAACAAATAACAATATTCAACACAAACAAATATCACAGAGATAGTCTTGTATTAATCTCTTGAAATCAAATATTACAATAATAAGGAAGTAGATCAACACAAATGTCTTTAAATGCCAACATTTTCATAACTATTTAATTAGCAGTGTATGGACATGTTTTCTATAGCCATTTACAGGAAAGGAAGAATAATATTTGATGGTTATATTCCAGCACTTTATCCTATTATACTCCAAACTATTGCCTTGTAAAATTTTCCTTTTCAAGCAGCTATACATCAAAAAAGCCTTAAAGAGTTGAGACTTGCACAGAAATTCAGATAAAGAAAGAAACAGTGTATATTTTGCAAATTCAGCATCCTCAATCATACAACCCCTCTTGCTCCCATATGTCCACCAAAAAATCAACCATTTTCTGTTAATTGGAAGTTTGGAACCAATTTATAGTAAACAACACCCTCACTTATAAGGAAGTCCAATAACAAAAATAATCACAAGTACCGCAACTTTCAACTGCTGACTTACAGAAAGAGGGATTGGCTTATGGAAACGTTTGTTCGTCCCAAGCAAACTTTCATAAGTTGCATTCCAACTACAATAGCACAATAAATTAGATGTGCCCGAGAATATATAAAAACCTTCTCTCTCGAAAGAAATATGAAAGGGAAAAGAAGGCATGCTAAAGAGATGGCAAAAAGTCATAAAGCTAACAAATTTTCTAATAACCTCCAACGTATCACAATGCTAAATAATTGGTATTATTGGAATTATACCCACATCAAACCGAATTAAGTAGGCAACACTGTTTTCACGGGTCACCAAATGACAGCCCCACAATACGACTCTCTTAATGAACACACATAAGGTAATATACAAACCTTAAAATAGGTTCTCGCTTTTTTCTTTGATTCTCTGGCCTTTTACTTCCAGTCCATTGAAGCCTCATCTGGTTCCACGGAAGAAATCCTGCATTCAACAAATTCTGAATATTACTTTACATAGTAAAGAGGAAACTAAATTAGGAAATGGTCATTAAAAAGAAAAAATATAACATATCCAATACAAGTGATCATACTAAGAAAACAATAGATGCATCAAAGTCGTATTATAGATTCATCAATAGCGGAAAGAAAATCCATTTTTTCCTCGGACATTTCAAAGTAAACACTAAAGAAGAAAGTTGAACTTGCCATATGTTATGAGGCACCAAGTTGCATAACTTTCTCCACTCCTTCCTATCCTTCACCCCGGCCAAGCCTAAATTAAACTTACAAGAATTTGCACAAGTCCAAATCTTTCATCAAATTGTTTATATGAAATAATACATACTCAGTACCCAATCCTCAAAATCAGTATATACAATATATTAGCAGCAGGTAATAAGGCAACTGAACCAACCACATCAAATTTTATAACCAAATTACAGCAGGTAATAAGGCAAGAACCAAATCAACCCAATTACATCACAATTTTTAGCAAATATACATACCAAAAACCAAAATTTCAGGTCCAATCTCAAAATCAACCCAATTTCAGCAAATTCAAACAAATCTCAGTAAACATAATTAACTAATTACGCAAAATTGAAAACAATATTCAATCTAAATACTAATTAGACCAATTTCAAACAATTATTCAATCTAAATACATAAATTAACTAACCTTAATTACTTTAAAGAACCCAAATTAAAAAACAAGCAACCTGCAGCAAGGTGCGGCATGGAGGAGGCGGAACTGCAGCAAGGGGCGGCAGGGAGGCGGCGGCAGGGAGGAGAAGGTGGCTGGAGGCAGAAGGGAGGAGGGGGCAGGGAGGAGGCTGCAGGGAGGGGGCGGCAGGGAGGCAGCGGTGAGGAGGAAGCGGCTGTTGGAGGCGGTAGGGAGGAGGCGGAAGCTGGAGGCGGCAGGGAGGAGGAAGCGGCAACAAATGGGAGAGAGAGAGAGAGGCCGGAAGGGAGAGAAGAGTCCATCAGGCGCCGGCGCCGGCGGATGAGGAGGAGAAGCACGGCTGAGGAAGTGAGGAGGAGCTTGGAGAGAGAGAGAGAGAGGCTGGAATGGAGAGAAGAAAAGATTTAAGGAGAAATGACTGTGGGGGCGAGACAGTGAAAACGATAGGGTTTTAACCCTTATTCTCGACGGAATTCGGTCGCTCTTAAGTCTGTCGATATTTAGATATCCTCCACTGAACTTCCGTCGGCTTTAAGTAAAATTCCGTCGAGGTTGTGTTTGGCGGTGGCAGGAAAGCTCGCGCCAATGGGCTAATGCTATCTCCGACCGAATTCGGTCGAGAATATGGTAATTACGACGAATTTAATTGCAACCGAATATTCAGTCGATAATAACATCCGTCGAAAATAATTTGGTCGAAATTAAGCTGTTTTCTTGTAGTGAAATTCCAAGTGCCATTAAATCTTACCATCCATTAACAAAATACTTGACCATGATATGTATAATACATGATACTTGACCATGAGAGAATGATTCATGACCAAATTAGATTTACGAGGATGGTTAATATGTATAATACATGATACAGGATACTTGCTTCTACTTCATATATATATATATATATATATATATATATATATATATATATATATATATATATATATATATATATATATATATATGCAGGAACACTTCTCGAGATCAGTTCTCGCCACCATCCCCATAAAGTATTTCTTAGTTTGTTTAGCAGTGCAGTAGGATAGCCATTGAACCAGTCACTTTTTGAAAAAAAATATTTCCGTTCAAAATTTCCTTAACATATAGAACAGTTCTATATTATCCCAATAAAGCGATTATGCGGAATTAAAATTATTGACATATCAATATAATTAATTTATTCTATATAATAGCTTAACCTTGCTCTGATACTAGATGTTGAATAATTATAACGGAACGTGTTATTGCATAGAATAAAATCAATTAAACAATTAGGTACTTACATGAATTGAGAGAAGACATTTCATATGTATCAAGCTTCCGCTGCGCGTAAGGGTGAATGTCTTCAATTGTCTCTCAATCTTAGGATGGATGTATAGGTGTGTATAAAGTTCTTGAGATGGCAACTGGGACCAAATCCTAACTATTTTATTGATTAGATAGCTAAGGGTCAAAATCGTTCATGAAGATTACGAAACCCTATGCCAACTTAATATTAGTAATAATATTTATGAGCCACACAATTAATTACCAAACCCATAAATAAAATAATAAATTAATACAATATGTAAGTTCAATAATTACATAAATAGTAGAGGCCACATAAGGGAATAAAATATTCTAACATATCTCTCTCATCATGTCATCGGAAAGAAGACCCTATATTGATACCATTATGCATACCTTGACTTGAAGAGGGAGAAGGACATTTGTAGGCTAGATGATGGTTTGAACAGGAAATATCGAAATGAAAAGCTTGAACAAAGATAGGAGTTAGGTCTTCTCAGTCCTCTACACAACCCTCATGGCCTAAGTGTCTCAGTCCTTTTCTAATAAAGCGAAATAGACTGCCGTTTGCTCGTTATAAGCACTACCAGATGCAATTTCATTTTTATCTTGGTTCCTTAATGGAGTCCATTACCAACGTAACATAAGAACTCATGGTGCTTGTGCTTACCTTTTTGCAGTTTGTTGATGATCATTATTAGTTCTAGGTGTATATACTTGGACATATTTGTTCAAATCTAAAGACAAGTAGGTACGTAAAAGATGATTTGTGAGTAGAGCTGTGGTGTTGTATCGACACTTGTTTCCGTCCTCTAGTACAAACTCTTTCCTTCCATTTTCATTGGTGATTGCAATTGGGATCATTTTGAATCTTCAAATGCTTTTAATTCTTCGATAATATTTATCATCAAAATCTTTACCTGTCGTTAGGGGTGTTTCTTTAGGCTTTCGCTACACTTAATGTGACTCAAGATTTGTAGTCAATTGGGGTCTACAAGGTGAGGTAGGATGCTAGGGACTCAACGAGTGTGTTTAGTCAAAGGTGGGAAAATATGGGACAATGAGGACTTGAAGAGAGGCGTGAGCAAGATTAGGTAATAAATAATCACAAATCACATGACAAAAGTGAGTAGCATAATACCTATCAGAAAGATGCATGCATGCATATGTTTGTACCTGGCTTACTGGTCGGTTGCCCGACTAGGAACTGGCTCAATCCTTTACTAGGGTAATGTTTGAATCTCACTAACTCAGCTAGTTTCAACAGGGTTTCAAGGTTGAAGAAGAATAAACAGTGGTGAGAGTCCTGTTGTAACCTATTGGCCAATCAGCCCCAACTCTTTTTGTCCCTCACATATGTATAGGTTGTGTATATCTTGGCCTCCTCTCACATAGGTTAGGTTAAGTAAGAGGGATCCAACTCCTCTAGAGTTTCTAGGTACTACAAAATTTGAAGTTCTCTAAATCTCAACCTTTCATTTAAGATCAATGGTCAAGGTGCTTATCCAAAATGTGGTATGATGAGAATAGCTTTCTAATTAAAATGATTTAATAAAACTAATTAATAGATAGTTAAAATTAGTTGATATTTAGTTAAAATTTGTTTCTAAGCTTAATTTAACAACAAGTATATTTTCTAATTAAAATGATTTAATTAAAGATTGATGAAGCTGAGAGTTAGAAGATATGTGGGAGCTATTTTTCTTCTCTAAACTCTTATTTATCTCTCATATTTCATTGATGTTGAATATTATGTAGATTATGATTTTATCTACTATAAACATGTTTTTTGTAATTTAAGATTTTAATGGAATCCCATGTGTATTCTAAATTGAACTATTTTCTTATTTGATTGGTACCATATGAATTAGTTCATTATATTTTATGCGTTCATGTGTAATTCTCGGACCCATAATTACGTGGGATAATATTCTATATGAAATTGGGAGATGAATTATAGATTTAGATCTGAATATGATGACATGTGATTAGTTGTTCTTCTTCGGATTGAATGCTAATTTGCATATAGAATAAGAATATATATGTATGTCATGTGTAACCCGTTTCGGGAATTTGTTCTTAATGAATTTATTCTAATTTAATTTACATATGAATATAGCAAGTTAGTTAGAATGAGTATTTTTATTTGCCATCGGAAGATGCTTATAAAAGAAATTAATTACTCCTGGTTAATAATTCATCGTGACCATATAATCAAATGGAAAGTTATGAGATTTGAATGAAGCTTTGTGTGAAGTTAAATTCTTAGATTTATTTATGTATGTAATTATATTTTATTACTTAGTTATTTCTTTTTACTATTTAGTTTAATTGTTAATTAATTTATATGTTTAAATAAGATTGAGTTGATAGAAAATCGGTACTTGGAAAACGTTAGGAATAATTTCTCGTGGGAACGATACTCTTCTTGCCACTATATTACTATTCGATCACGTATACTTGCGTGTATTTTGCAAGTATGCTTTTTGGCAAACAGTTGATTATTATATTATGTGCTTAATTTATTAATTGTTTGGCCAACAGTTAATTTGATATCTTTGATGGAATTGAAATAGGAAATCTAATTTAAGATCTGAATATAATAACACATGAATTTTTTGATTCTTTCTGGAATAACATAACAATGTATAAAATGAGAATACTTGTATGCTATACGTAACTTGTGTATGAGTTTGTGCTTAATGAATCTATTTTAAGTGTCTTGCATGAAAATAACAATATAACTGAAATAGGTCTTTTTGTTAATCATTGAAAGATAATAAATTGATAGGCAATCCTAGTTAACAACTCATTGGAATAGTAAACTGGAAATAAGGTAAGGCGATTATTGCAACGCAATTGGAGAAATTGTATCCTTATGCTTTAGTCAACTAGTGATCAATTTTTGTTAGTTTAATTTAGTCTTAATTTCAATCAACTAAATTTCACAATCAATAGTGGTGACCGTTTAAATAAAAGTAGATCGATATTACATTAATATTAGGATAATTATTAGTATTTGTTCTCTGTGGGTTCGACATCCTTCTTATCTCTATATTACTTGATTGACCGTGTACACTTGCGCGAATTGTTATTATATAAAACGGACAACATGGCCCCTAAATTCTCTAACCAACAACCACCCAAAAACTTCCATCCAACACCCAAGTCGAAGAAACTTCAGCCAAACCTCCCTAGAAGAAAGCTCGAACCGAAGAAACCTCGAACCGAGGAAACCAACCAAAACCTGATCGCTCCTCCACCACCACCTCCCAAAAATCCCGCATATTTTGCAAAACCACCTCGAGGCTTCCTGAACACCTCCTGTCCTCAAGATATGCCTCATGACTTTCCCCATGAAAAGTTCAATGTCTTCGTCCTGCCAGGAGACAATGAGAAGTTTGAGGGCCTCGAACCCGAAGACCAGGTAATGGCCATGGCCGTCCACATAAGTCGGGTAAAAATAACTACTTTTCCTTTTCTGTTTTAAAACTTACCCCAAGACATATCCATTTAACTTATTTATTATGTTCTCAGGCTTTGCCCTCTTTAGGCCGACCTGTGACACCCCCAAATTCGGGTATCTTTTACCTTCAGATTCGGTGGTCACGATCATCATATCTACATCACTTGCTAATCTACCTAATCACATTCGATAACCTGTATTAATACAACAAACTTTACTAAATATAATATATACATCAATGTATCCCCAGGGTTGTTTAACCTTTAACATTACATAATATGATACCAAAAATATTACATCATATCCAAAAATATTTATTTACATTGCTATGGAATATATTCCAAAAGTTATAGCTAACTATACGATTAATCCTGCAGTTTTCCTTTTCCCTTGTCGGATGACGACCTTCCAATCTTTTTAGTTTTTAACTGAAATTTATTTAGCAAGAATGAGCAACAAATTTTTCCAGCAAGTAATACTTATTTAAGTATAACAGCTAATAAGACATGTAGAAAATTAATTAATTAACTCGTTTTATGAAGTTTAATTTATAATAATTTTATTGTCGTTCAAGGCTTAATATTTAAATTATATTATTTCACAATATAATTTTAATTTTATCTCAATTAATTAATTAATTTTCTTCACTTCTATATTTCATTTCAGTAATTAACTCAGAATTCAATAATTTAATCAACTACTAACTCTTTCGTTCCAAATATATGTATATATATCATACTTATATATATATACATTAAATTCACCATATAAATCACACACACACACACACACACACACATATATATATATATATATATATATTAATTTACATTCAAACCCATTACGTACATCTCACAATAAGAATTTTGTTAATTAAATTCTTATTTTAACTGCTTTCAAAAATTTGGGTTATCATATTTTTCCCCTCTTATAAGGATTCCATCTTCTGAATCACGATCACCGAAACATCCTTATTCGGTCTACGTCTATCATCTTCCAAAATCTTTATCGTCGACTAATTTCACCGTACCGCGTTAACATAGGTATTACAATACCTATTTCTTCCATTTTCTCAATTAGTGCTTATAAGTTTTATATCTTAACCTTTAATCAAACTCTATTATATTTTGAGCATTATTCTTTTTCTCTAGTCCATCAACATCCTTTTCAACGAATCACCGTACGGCACAATTGTCATAACCATTTAACCGCAATAGTTGCTAATCACGTAAACATCTGGGATATCACATCTTACTTGTCATCATTACTTGTGATCAAATTTCTGAGTAATTGAAAATACCTAACACTAAACATGTGACGACTCGAGAAATTGGATAGCCTTGTAATTAGGTTTTCGATGTAAATATCTAATAAAATTAAATTTTATTGATATTATTACATGTTATGTGATTTAGGTCGATTAATGACATAGTTTACGTGTTACGTGATTATGAATGAGTGTTAGGAGTTTTTGGGAGAAAATAAATTTTTTCGAGAAAATTGCAAAAACACTATTCATAAAACGCAAAAAGCGCTAATAAACGTTCTTTTTCAAAAATTCCGAATTACATCATACCGTTTATTTGAGAAGAAGAGATGAAATCTCTAATAAAAGTTTTTTCGAGGAAAAAATCGTAAAAACACTATTCACGCTAAAAACTCAACTTCGTTTTTTTTGACTTTTCGAACGGCAACATAATGTTTATTTGAGGACAGAAGACGTAATCTCCAATAAAATCAACGAAAGAAATTTTGCGATTTTCGCATGTTGAACGAGTTAGGAAAATCTAACTAGAAAGAAATCGGGTAACCGACTTAGTTTGGGATTTAAAACCTAATCAATTATATTGTATGAAAGGGCAAAATAGACTTTTTGCTAACTAAATGAATTACGAAAGTTAACTAGAAAGAAACTAGAATTTAAAATTTAGTTAATTGTAACTGTTGGGGTGTGATTATCAGGGCACAAATCATATGGTGGGCCAAAGTCCACGTGGAGGTAATTAACCATGCATAGGAGTTTATTTTTTGGCTGTTGAATATTTTAAGGAATCCAAGAGTCCTAATTTCATTTAATTTCCAAACTTTTAAGGAAAGTGTTAGGGTATAATCCAACTTCTATTCTTTTAGGAGATTCAGTTCAATCCCATGAAGTAATCATACCTAATGAGGAATCCATTTTTATACGGGGAAAAGGGTGTGATGATTATAAATACAAGGCTATACCCTAACTCTTAGGTACATACAATATATTATTTATAGCACTATTATATAAGGCCTCTATTATTAAACCTTGTTCAGCTTGTACTTATTCTCACACCGGAGCTATCCCCCGGAGGCCCAAGCCGTCAAACTTTGAGTGTGATTTTTTTATGTGCATGATTGGACACATTTTTGGTGATTGAGGTGCGTGGATGAATTTAATTTGGCGTTAACAGTAACCAAGCCAAATTGAACCTAGAAATTATGATGGCTTGGTTAGGAAATTAAAATGGCTTGGCAAGAGAATTAGATGGCTTAAAGACTTTGAACCAAAGAGTAAGCCCAATTTGGAGCCAAAGCTAAGGGAGGCATGTGTCAATTGCTAGATTATTAGCACATGTAATAAGGAAGGATTAAAAGGCTAAGGGGCAAGTGTCACTTGAAAATTTAGATGAGAGCCATGTATCATTAGATAACAATTGTAACATGTGATTAATTAAATGAGGAAAATGGGAGAGAAAGGGTGAGTGGCCGGATGAGAAGGAGAGAGGGACAAAGTGGTGAGTCACTTACTATATTTAGTAAGTTTTTATCCAAATGAAGCAAGCCTTTAATGCTTTGTCTCCTCCCACTATTAAATATAGCCAAACAAGTTCTTAAGCTACCATTTTTGTCTAGCTTTAATTACTTAATTGTGGATGGGTTAGCCTAACCCTAGAGCATGGTAAAGTTAGTTGTAGGAGGATTAAGATAATCATCGAACACATAGCCATTTTTTATTTCATTTCATCTTGTAAGCTAAGTAAAAAATAGAGAGAAAACTAGAGAGCTAAGATAGAAAAGAAAGAAGAGAGTGACTCTCAGATAGAAGAGAAGAAGAGAAAGAAGGAAAGAGCAAGCTTGAATCAAGTTTTGATCATCTAGAAACAAGAATAAAAAGGAAGAACTCTAAAAAGGTAAACCTAAAATCCTAGTTCATCATCTTTCTTTAACGCGTTGTAAATTAGCTTTGATGGTGGTCGAAGGTGATATATATGAGTATACTTGTAATCTACCCAGTAGATGCATGAAAAGTGGAACAAATAATGAAAAACACAAACCTATGCGTAAAGGATGGAAAATGGACTAATAGTGGACTGTTAAAGATTGTTTTGGGGCCATTTTGTTGAGGTGTCCCAAACCTAAAAATTAAGTTATGTAATTATGGGATGAGCTCTTATGAGTTACGAAAATAACCAAATTGAAACGAAGTAAAAAGAAGCTAAAATGAATTTATGGTGAATGTTTTGGAAAAACATGTTGGAAACTGAAATCTAGTGGCTGTTGGCCTTTAGGAAATTTCATGGCTAGTTTATATTTCCAGAAAATTTTGGTTTTCTGAGGGATTATAGTACACTGAATAAGGAATCATTAGCCTCTGGAACGGACTCATTCCGAGTTCAGACTACCGAGTTATGACGTTCCAAAGTAAACGCATGAAAACTGTCGAATTTGGTTCCAGATTCGGACCTACTTTTGGATAAATTTGTTAGACTTGTGTGTTCTGAATTTGAAAATGGTTAAGGCATAAGAGTTGTATCCCATGAGATTAGCTACGTGTGGGCGCAATAATCGTTCAAAAATGTTTTGAAACGAATTAGTTATGACATTTTTTGCTAGCGAGAAAGTGTAAAACTGGCTAGATTTCATAACAATCTGACCTCTTTGTAAGAAGTAAAAATATGTTTTGATTAAAGGAGGACCTTGACCCAGAGCCTAGATGAGAGTAAATTACACTGTATAAGCTTTAATTTGACGTAAGAATGAACAAAAACAGATAAGTAACGAAGAAAATACGATAAAAAACAAGAAGGCTTTCCTAGGAAACCTAAGAATCAAAAAAACTATTTTTCGGGAAAATAGAGACTGAAATTTAAACAAGTATAACTCCCAACCTATTTCGAATTAGGGAGTGTGGTCAACTTCCAAAGTTAGATTTATGAATCCTCTAACACATATTAATTGATTAAGTGAATCAAATATTATAAAAGGGTTAATAATATTTGTAAGTGATGAAGACACTATTAAATGATATTGAGAAGTAATTAAATATTATTAAGTGATTAATAATATTAGACAATGATTAAGACTTTATTAATTGATTAAATATTATTAAGTGATTAATAATATTAACTGACTAAAATATTATTAAAGGATTAATAATGTTAGACAAGAGTTTAAGATGATGGTTAAGTAATAGTAATATTATTAAGGGATGATAATATTATTAATAAATTAAAGAATTATTCAATGTTTGATTTCGTGGCTAAATGTTAGCTAACTTATTATTAAAGTAATAGTATTGTGGGATAAAATGCATTATACTAATTGAAAGATTAATCTTATAATTGATAGGTCTTTCATAAGAGATTAAATTAGATTGCGTAGCAATAATCGACGGTACAAGCAAGTTTTCCTAACTCAAACTCGAGTTATTATGTTTCAAGCATGCGAGTGGATTAATTATTGACAATTATTTCACATCTATGATTATTGATTCGCACTTAGTGCATGTTGCATATGTTCATCAGGTATGAAAGGCTGATCACCTTGATTACCATAAGGTTCAGTTAAATTTGTTCATGGTCATTGTTGACCACTCAGCATTATTGATTCAGTAATTCAATTATTGAAATTTGATTCATGTTCTTTCACAATTATTATACATTGTTGAAAACTTGAAAGCTTATTCCTTTTCAATCATGATATATCCTTTTTGCATTTAAACTTGATGAGCAAAGTAGTTGCTCACTCTTTCTATATCATGATAATATTTTTAGTTAAGACGAATGTTCGAAGAAATACAGAGGCAAGGACAAATACAAGAGTAGATTATTGTGCACCTTTAACTATTAAGTTATCTAATGTAAATTATTTCTGTAAATCTTTTGAAGATTTTAAATGTACGTATGTAAGTTAAGGTTGTTAGACCTTAGGTTATGTTGTAAGAGCTTATTGTATAAACAATTTATGTATATATATTTCGCAATAGTTATAGAATATATACGAAGATGATGTATCGTGACGCACCAAGTCCGAGGTTTAAGGGACCCTGAATTTGGGGGCGTGACAATAGCTCCAGTGTGAAAATAAGTATATGCTGAATAAAGTTAACAATGGAGGTATTAAGCTTTAGTGCTAGAAAATAATGAGATACTTGAGAATTATGGTGTAGCCTTGTATTTATAATAATCACACCACCTCCTACATGTCCGTCACTGTATGGATATAAAATTCCTCATTAGGATAGATTCCATAATGGGACAGAATTGAATCTCCTTAAAGAAAGAAAGTCGAATTCTATCCTGATTCTTTCCTTAAAAGTTGGAAATTAAATATAGTTAGGAATCTTAGATTTTTTAAAGTTCCCTAACTGCACAAAACAAATTCTTACGTGGGAAGACTTTTTCCAGGTGAACTATGACCCACCGAATCACCCGGACCCAAACAATCATGCCCTAATAATAACCTAACTAATAATAGTTTAACTTGTTATTTATAGTGTAGTTTTAACTCTGGTTATAAATCAACGAGTAAACAACTAGAGTCATTTAACCATAAAATCAAGTGTCTGACATTAAAGTCCTTCGTCAAAGGCAAAAAAAACCCATACAGAAGTAGTTTCTTCTTCTCTTTAATCGTCTGACCAGTTTCGGCTAAGTAGTTGGCCGACTTTGAAGTACAGTGTTAACATAATACAATCATACCAGTTAGACAAAACACTTTCTCATAGTGAGTTCAACGAACTCTGGCACGCTCACACATAAAATTATTCAGCCACAACAATATCGAAAACAATCTATTAAATATTTTAGCTTTTTAAATTGCTTATAAGCAAATTTTATGGCTTATAAAAAACTTCATACACCCTCAAAAATAGTAAAAGGTACAAGTAAAAAATATATATACTTTGAGACCAACATTTATAAAATAAGGACGTAGAAGTAAAAAAATATTTTATACTTTGAGACCTTTATTTAGAAAATAATTGTGCAGAAGTTGGTTATGACGTATGAATATTAACCTTTTCTCATTACACGGTAGCCAAAGCTCTATAGTTTATTCTTGCGATATGTTAAAAAATTTACAACTAATACTCTGATTATTCGACATGTCAAGGGGCAAAAAAGATGAACCCTAATCACTAGGCTGTAGCCTAGACCATTGTAGTGGTGCACTGCTGGTTATTATTTTATTTATAAGATTGTGATATTTTTTCAATTAAAAATAAATAAATCCTTTTCTTTTGTTTTCTGCTTGGAAGGAATAAACCCCATATAAAATTTAGACCTTTATCATGTAATGATGCAAGAGTTGGAACATTCCTTCTGCTCCTTCCTCTTTTCATCATGTTCTGATAGCTTTTTCTTTTGTTAGAGTATATTTTTAGAATCTTTTATTAGGAATCTAACAGTCAATAAATGTTAAAAAGAGTGGTCGTGAAATCAATTATACAGCACCATAAATCTATGACTGCGTTGGTAGCTACAAAAAAAATAAATTAAATCAGCAATTATTTTCCCAAATATTAATAAGCTCAGTTAGCAAGATCCCCTGCTATTTCAGCAACCGTTGAAGGATGTGATTGCTCGAGTTGAAGAAGTGGATGCTGGTATCGTAGATAAAAAAAGGCTGCTAAAAGGACACACAATGATCGGGCATAAAAGATAGGGATCGTATGTAGGGATGTCTCAACCTTTCTTTCTTTCACTTGCTTCTCTTCCTTCTGGCCAACCCTTAAATTTATAAATTTAAAGCTATATATATAGGGGACTAATCCATAACAAACATTGTCAATTTAAGGTTAGCCTTACAACACATCGCGATCCTCCATTCGAAGATCGAACGGTTTAATAGGACTCCCGTCCGCAGTTTAGTTTTCAGTAATCCGCAGTTTAATACTGCGGACGCGACAGATGACCAAAATACCTCTCCTAGTGCAAATCCTTCCAAGCTCCGCAGTTTAATACTGCGGATGCCAATTTTGTTATGGAGAGAAACAAAACAGAACACCGTATATTATTACTCCACTACATAAGAGAGAGAAACAAAGAGAATAGACAGATAAAAACAGGGAAAAAATAATGGGTATTGATTTCAACTTAGTAACCATGTATCATCTGGAGCTCTATCTTCATCTTTACCTGTTCTTTCCACTGCCCTAGAAGAGAAATATCCCAAGCTGCCAGACTATAAAGAGATTTCAATGGAGAGGGACCTTTTGCCAAGTTCTCTAGATGTTCGGCCTCCATTGTCTTCCGATAGTGGAGCTGTTGGTCATATATTTTCTTCATCTGCTGGGTTCTCTACTAATCTTCAATTTTCTTCTTCTTCACCCTATGAAAAGCTTTCAAGAAAAACTCCAACAAACCAAAAAAAATTAACTAAAAGACGAACCGACTATAACGACGGACAAAACCATAATTATAACCGGTTCGCAGGAGAGCCTCTCTCTCTCTCTCTCTCTCTCTCTCTATATATATATATATATATATATATATATATATATATATTCCACTCCTAAATGTAATGATTACTTAGTTTTATAATGGCGGCACAATAAATACAATTATAATATTAAACTAGAAAATATTATGTCATTTTATACTATTATCAAAAAGAATAAATCTCTTTTTATATAAAAATAATAATTCAACAAATGTGACTCTTTTTTTAAAAAATGGAGTATGTAATTTTTAATATGCCTTTTGAAGAACTACAACAATTGTTCAAACCTTTAATTAGGATGTTTTAAGGTTAATTTAAGTGATGGGATACTTAATTAGAAAATACTCTTTCAGTTTGAAAATTATATATATATATATATATATATATATATATATATATATATTCTTAAGTAGGGCTAAAAAATAAATATACATTACTAATTTAATCTTGATTGTATTATGCAACAACCACTATCTATACTTGTGGTTGAGACCCTAGAGTAAAGATATTTTTTTCTCTAATACATTTGTCAATCATTCTTTAGTGGTGTAGTTAAGTGGACCCTCTCTCTCTCTCTCTCTCTCTCTCTCTCAATCCTCCTTTCATTTTTTTTTTCTAACTTTTTAATATTCTTCCCGTTTCAAAATAAAAAAATTATTTTTAAATTTAGAATTGTTATTTTTATTTTCATACATATCCCTAAATTTTTATCTGAATTGAAGTGGTGATATGATAGCATGTAAACTTCCTAAAATGTAAGTGATGACATGGTATTATACGTTAAATCTGTTACTAGATTGTACCTTCAATTTTGTATTATATATATATATATATATATGTATATATATATATATATTTAAATTTCAAACTGAGAGATTGAAAAACTTCATTTGATTAAAACTATTAATTTGTATTTAAATACTGCTCCTACATTTTTTTTATATAGGGTGTTGAAAATATCGTCAATAAGATATTACTATCCCCATAAAATCTATAACTATATTTGCTCCTACTCGAGTGCTAGATTGTCAACTAATAATATGACAAGTTTGAGCAGCCAATAATACAAAGTTATTTTCTTTTTCTTCTTTTTCTTCTTCTTTTTTTTTAGACAAAATGAAAAAGAAAAAACATTGCATTATTAATTGGCTGCTGAAACTTTGTAGTGGCGACTGACTATCCCCCGGCTATAAAAGAACGTGGATGTAGTGGAGGTCAATATGTCCAAAAAAAGAAAAAAAGGCAGTTTAAAAAATGAATATTTAAATTACAAAGAAAAAAAATCTATTCGGCCATTAATTTATATTTTCCCACAAAATCATTTTTGATTGGAAGGAAATGTGGTTGGTCACATGATCAGAATTTGAATATATTATATTATTCTTTTAGTGCACTATGCACTAATGCAATTACGAATCATTTCCCTTTTCAAATAAAGAATTTAATCTTTCCAATAATTCACCAATGTACATATATAAGCAAATCAATCAAATAAAATATTTATGTAATAACAACATGTGATAATTTAATTAAACCATTTGTTTATGTATAGTTTGTTTTTGGTTCTTTGTGGTTGTCGTTTTTTAATTATTATTGTCTAATAAAGAATACAAATTTTCTTGCAAACATCATAAAATTCATTGCCAATAACATGCATGATAAACAATCAAATCACCAAGAACTTGTGTAAAGAATTGATATTTTTTCAAGTGAAAATAATAATTTGATAAATTCTTTCTTGGCAGTTGGCATGAACATGTGATTCACTTATTTTATGTTCATGTTAGGAGAAATTTGTGTAACTATCTTTGCTTGTTAAAATATCATCAATTCCCACCTTAGAAAAGTTAATATTTTTCAAATTAAACCAGTTTCTCTTGCATCAAAACATAATTCTATATAAATTATAGAGATACATAATAATACAGGGGCAGCATAGCAGCTGCTTATGCTGAATTTTTTATTTTATTTATTTTTATTTATAGATATAGGAATAGAGGAAAAAATATAAATTAATAAACTCAGGAGGCAGATTAATTTTAGATGATTTGTGTTGGACTTGTGTAACTCATTACCCGTTGGGGCGGGGCTCGGAAGTGCAAATAACCCGTCGGGGCAAGAAAGGACTTGGTTGGACAGTGACCAGCCCCGTTGGGGCGGCAAGGCAAGGCAAGGAAGCCCCGCTGGGGTAGGGAGGCGCGGTCGCGAGCAGTTTTCTTGTGCGACCAGGATTTGGGTCGATTTTCTATTTGACTTAAGGAAGGGATATTATGGGGACAATAAACTATAATATGGAGTAGGGTTGGAATAGGATTGTTGGGTATAAATAATGCCTATTGTATAACTCTATGTAACCAAAAATTCATTCATAATAAGAAAAGGAGCGCCTCTCCCGTGGACGTACCCAAATTAGGGAACCACGTAAATCTGCTTGTGTTATTCTCTATAATCGTGTGCGTGTGTGTGATCCAATAATTCTAACAAATTGGTATCAAAGCTAGGTTAGATCTGTTAGATTGTTTGGATTGAACACGAAGAACGATGGCATCAAGTTCGTCCGTTTCAAAGTTCGACGTGATGAAGTTTGCTAGAACAGGAAATTTCGGGTTATGGCAACAGAGGGTCAAGGATCTGTTGGTGCAGCAGGGATTGGTGAAGGCGTTGAAGAAGAAACCAGAGGCTATGACAGCAGAAAAATGGGAGGAACTTGAAGCGAATGAAGCGAAGGCGGTGAGTACAATTCGTTTGTGTCTTGCAGACAAAGTTATGTATCACGTGGTCGGTGATGAATCGCCATCGGGAGTATGGAGTAAACTCGAATTTAGGTATATGTCTAAGTCTCTGACAAACAAGCTGTTTCTGAAGCAGAAGTTGTTTGGGTTGAAGATGAGTGAAGGTTCAAAACTTTTTCAACATATTCACACGTTCAATCAAATTATCAGTGATTTAATTAGGATTGAGGTGAAGTTTGAAGAGGAAGACCAAGCGTTGATGTTATTATGTTCCTTGCTAGGTTCCATGGAGAATCTTGTTACAACTCTGCTATGGGGGAAATAGACTCTGAAATTGGAAGAAGTCACATCCGCTCTTCTGATGTTTAATCAGCAAAGATTTCAGACCGAGGGTGTTTCGGGTGAAGGGCTGATGGTAAAAGGGGGAGAACGTGGCAGAAAATCGAAAAGGGGAAAATCAAGAATGCATGGGAAATCTAAATCTAGAGGGAAGACTCCTAGGCATAGGGAGTATAAATGTTATAAGTGTCACGAGACTGGTCACTTCAAGAGAGACTGTCCGATGAATAAGGATGATGGAACGAAAACTAGAAAGAAGGCAGAATCGACAAAATTGACAAACGTTGTGGAAGAGTCATCGGAAGATGGGGATATGTTGTTAGTTTCAACAAACACAGACGTGGCAGATTCTTGGATTCTGGATTCAGCATATTCGTTTCACATGTCACCTAACATGGAGTGGTTTGACACATACAAATCTGTGGAGTGTGGTACCATTTTGATGGGTAACGATGCTTCGTGCAATATCATTGGAATTGGCACAGTGAAGATCAAGATGTTTGATGGTGTCGTGAGAACTCTGGCTGAGGTGAGACATATACTAGGATTAAGGAAGAATCTAGTTTCATTGGGAACCTTAGACTCAAATGGTTGTGAGTGTAAAACGGGTGGTGGAGCCATAAGAGTGACATAGGGTGCGCTAGTGATTATGAATTCGAAGGTTAATGGAAATATCTATCGTTTGATAGGGAGCACAATTGTAGGTGGAGCTGCAGCCACTACAGTTGATGATACTGATGATACTTCGTTATGGCATATGCGGTTGGGGCATATGGGGGAACGTGGGATGCTAGAATTACATAGAAGAAATCTGTTGAAAGGGGTAAATTCGTGCAAACTTGATTTCTGCAAGTTTTATGTTCTGGGAAAACAGTGTAAGATGTCATTTAAGCGTGCGGCGAACAAAACTAAAGGGATACTTGATTATGTTCATACTGATGTTTGGGGACCAGTGAGGGTAGCTTCAAAAGCAGGATCACTATATTTCTTGACATTTATCGATGATTATTCGAGGAAGGTTTGGGTGTACTTCATGCGACACAAGTCTGAAGTTTTTGAGAAATTCAAGGTGTGAAAAGCTGAAGTGGAAAACCAAACAGGGAAGAAATTAAAGTGTCTCAGATCAAACAATGGAACAGAGTACAAGTTTGAGCCGTTTGTGAAGTTTTGTAAGGAGCATGGGATACAGAGGCATTGGACTGTAAGAAAGACACTACAGCAGAATGGGGTGGCAGAAAGGATGAACAGAACTATAGCAGAGAGGGCACGGTGAATCAGGTTGAATGCAGGGCTTTCAAAGGATTTTTGGGCAGAGGCAGTGAGTATGGCAGTTTACATCATAAATAGGTCGCCAAGTATTGCTCTAGATAATATGGTAGCACAAGAGGCGTGGAGAGACAAAGAAGTAGACTATTCTGGTATGAAGATCTTTGGGTGTCCAGCTTACGTTCATGTTCTCGGTGATGAGAGGTCCAAGCTTGATCTGAAGTCCAAACAGTGTATCTTTTTTAGGTATAAGAAAGGTATGAAAGGGTACAAGCTTTGGGACCCGAAAGTAAAGAAGGTGGTGATCAGTAGGGGCGTTGTTTTTGACGAAGTTTCTATGGTTAAGGCACATCAAGAAGTTCAGAAAAATACAGCTGGGGAAGACACCAGCAGACAGCAGCAGGACATACAGGTTGAGCTGGAAAGTTCTGACACTAGCAATCCACCGCTAGAAGAATAGGTTGACCAGCAATAGCAGGAGAGCATAGCCGCAAGGAGACCCAAACGCACTATCAGACCACCGGAGAGGTACAGGTTTGATGATATGGTTGTATATGCACTTTCTACCACTAGTAGGGATCCGTCTACTTTTTAGGAGGCAATTACTAGTCCTGAAAGGGGCAGATGGATAGAAGCCATAGTGGAAGAGATGGAATCTTTGAATAAGAACAATACTTGGGAATTAAAAGAATTACCTGAGGGAATGAAACCAGTGGGGTGCAAGTGGGTATACAAGAAAAAGAAAGCTGTATTAGAAAAGAAAAAGGAGAAGTTCAAGGCTCGGTTAGTGGCAAAAGGATATTCACAGAGGAAGGGGATTGACTACGATGAAGTGTTTTCTTCGGTAGTGAGGCATACTTCAATCAGGATTATATTGGCATTGGTGGCTAGCTATGATCTAGAGTTAGAGCAGCTCGATGTGAAGATAGCTTTTTTTCATGGTGATTTGGAGGAAGTTATATAAATGGAGCAGCCTGAGGGGTTCAAGCAGCCGGAGACTGAGCACATGTTTTACAGATTGAAGAAATCTTTATATGGGCTGAAGCAGTCTCCAAGACAAAGGTATAAGAAATTTGATTCTTTTATGATCCGGATTGGGCTCACAAGGTGTGAGTATGATTGTTGCGTTTATGTTAAGAGTCTTGAGGATGATTCCTATATTTTTCTGTTACTATATGTGGATGATATGCTAATTGTTGCGAAAAGTATGGGTGAAGTTAACAGGTTGAAGGCCCTGTTGGGAAAGGAGTTTGACATAAAGGACTTGGGTGCTGTGAAGAAAATACTTGGAATGGAGATTCAGAGGGATAGGTCAGCGGGGAAACTGTGGTTGTCCCAAAAGACCTATGTGAGGAAAGTGTTGGAGATGTTTAGTATGGCTAATGCTAAATAGGTCAGCACTTCATTGGCGAGTCATTTCAGGTTGTCTACAGCACAGTGTTTGGAAAAGGCTGAAGAAATTCAGGATATGTCAAAGGTGCCTTATGCAAGTGCAGTTGGTTGTTTGATGTATGCGATGGTATGTACAAGACCAGATTTGGCACATGCAGTCAGCACAGTGAGTACGTTCATGGGAAATCTAGGAAGAAAACACTGGAAAGCAGTAAAGTGAATATTCAAATATCTGAAAGGTACTGCGGATCATGGAATTATGTTTTCAAGGCAAGATCGGATATCAGTGGTGGGGTATGTAGATGCGAATTACGCTGGAAGGTTGGATGACTTGAGATCTACAACAGGGTATATGTTCACTTTAGTAGGTGGATCGATTTGTTGGAGATCCATGGTATAATCTCTTGTAGCTCTATCGACTACTGAATCTGAGTATATGGCTTTGGCTGAGGCTGGGAAAGAAGCGTTGTGGCTAAAGGGTTTTGTAACAGAGCTGGGCATAGATCAAGGTGGAGTACAGTTGTATTGTGATAGTCAGAGTGCCATTTACTTGGCAAAGCATCAGGTATATCACGCAAGGACCAAGCATATTAATGTAAGGTATCACAAGGTGAGAGAATTAATTGCTATGGGTGATGTGATATTGGAAAAGTGCACACTTCTAAAAATGCAGCTGATATGTTGACAAAGACTGTGACCGCGGACAAGTTCAAGCATTGCTTGGACTTGGTTAATATCTCCGAATGTTAGTAAGAGGAAAACGTCGTCCCGGGTTTGAGTGAAACAAGTGGTTAACTTCTGAATGGGTGAGGTTATTCGTAAAGGTGGAGTTTGTTGGACTTATGTGACTCATTCTAGCTGGGGCGGGGCTCGGAAGAGCAAATAACCCACCGGGGGGCGGGAAAGTTGTAAGACCCCAAATTTTATGAATAAGATTTAATTTTCTTTATATATTATTTTGAAATAGTAAGGTGTTGATTTGATAAATGTGATAAGTTATGGGTGAAATGTGTAACGTTTACAAAGTAAGCAAGTGGTTATAAAATATTCGTTGTGTCGAGAAATATTCATTTGGTCGAGGAATATTCTTTTTGTCGGAGAATATTCGTACGACGGCGCAGTCATTGGTGGACCCCACAACGGAATGAATGTCAGATATAGAAAGCGACAGAAGTAACCTTTTTATAAAAATAACGGCAAAACTGTTACCGTTAGTACTGTTAAAATACCCGGTGGTTGAAATACCCAGTGGTTGAAATACCCGGTGGTTAAAATACAGTAATACGTGGTGTTGCACAGTAGCACACGGTATTGCACAGTATTTCAAATTATTGATTCTTGCGTAGGAAGGCACTTACTCAATTATTATTACAGTAATTACTGTTCAATATTTTATATTATTGATTCAATAATTGCATAATATTTTATTGGTTCAATATTTGCTACGTTGATATTTTATATCAATAAGTGCTACTTTGCTATTTTATATTATTGATTCAATAATTGTCATTGCACATTATTTCAAATTATTAAATCAATAATTCATATTATTTGAATAATATTATTAGATAGCATTATTGGCAATGTCTAAGGAAGTTCTGTCTAGGAAAGGGGTTGATTAATTGCGCGCTAGTAAGGAAAAATTCTTATCGGAAGGCCCCCTCTTTCCTGTGAACGACCTGGTTATCAATATTGTAGTTCTGTAATATTATTTGTGAATAAATAATTTTTGATATATATGATAAAGAAATATTTATTCAATGTGGATTTAAACGGAGGAATTTTTAACATGTGACATTTGATGAAAATTGGTATTTTATCTTGTCCGATAAAATAATTCATTCAAATATATTATTATAATATTACATTATAGTAGTATGATGTGATTATATAATAGTATGATTTTTATAATTTGAATGGTAACATTATTATAGTAAATTCATGGTATAAAAGTTAAACGAGGTGGAAGAGTGCAAATTGAATTTGAACTCTTATGATGCAAACATTGATGTCATCGGAGCGATGAGGTAAGCAAGAATGTCATCGGAGCGATGAGATAAGCAATAATGTCATAGGATCGATGATGTCATAAATTATGACGAAAAGACTATTTTAACCTTAGTCTGCCGAGCCTATAAATAGAAGCTCATTTCTTCATTATTTCTCACCAATTCACTAAA
This sequence comes from Panax stipuleanatus, assembly GCA_020205555.1. Taxonomy (NCBI): domain Eukaryota; kingdom Viridiplantae; phylum Streptophyta; class Magnoliopsida; order Apiales; family Araliaceae; genus Panax; species Panax stipuleanatus. The sequence goes on from CM035116.1 coordinate 20,944,329, forward strand.
ACTATAGAGAGAGAAAGTATAGAGAGAATAAGAGAGAAAGAAGAAGTGCAGTCTCCAATTTTTTAAGGTAAGGGGTATTATTTCTTTCGTATTCATGAAGAGAGTTATTTTCTTTCAATACTCGTAAGGGTTGTTATTCCATTCTTTATTATTCTGTTAGAATAACCTGTCTACGCAGACTACCGCATGCATGGTAAAATCCTGTTGTTATTCTATTTTTTATTATTCTGTGAGAATAACCTGTCTACGCGGACTATCGCATGCCTGGTGAATAACCCTTCGTATTCAGTTGTTATTAAATTATGGAAATAATCTGTTTGAGCGGACTACCGCCAGACGGGTAAAAATCTAATTGTAGTTTCATATATTGTTTCATTTCAGATTCCTAACTCTAAACTTACTACGGTAAGTATTGCTTCTAGAATTCTTGAAATGATCAAAAATTCCTTGAGTTTTGCGCTTCATCTAATATTATTTCACTGGAATATTGGTCTGAACTTTTTTGTGAAATTTTTATCTTTTCATGTCGAGTAACTATTCACGAGTTACTATACACGGGATATTATTCACGGTAAAAAAAATATAATCTTTCCAAATCATCTTTAATTGGACCCAAGTTTTGATCTTCATTCTTGAACTCTGGATAAATTCTCTAATATTTGTCCTTTATCTCACCGGATTCGTTATTCGTATTGTTTTCATCATCCTCAGTCCTAAATGGTGATATAACTGAATATTTTTGGCTTATAGTGCAAAGATGAATGATTACTTGATGAATATCTTTAGCCTGTAGTGCAAAGATGAATGATTACCTGATGAATATCTTTGGCCCGTAGTGCAAAGATGGACATGTGTTGAGATGAAAATGACCAACTGGTGATATAAATGAATATCTTTGGCCGTAGTGCAAAAGATGAATATTTGATTCGAGATGAATATTGATTGATGTTATAGGGATAAAATATTGATGATGGACTTTTAAATTATAGAAGATAGTAGACATCATTCTCTACTTAACTCTTCTAATGAATTGTCATTTCCGCTGCAGTTGTTGATCTAAAACTGATTGTCCATAATATTTTATCTGATTTGTTGAAAACTAACGATAATTTATTCTTCATTAGCTTAGTCATAATATTCTTTACTAAGCTAATTGAGCTCACCTTTTTTCTTCCATTGTTCTCTTCAGGAAATGAGAATATCACGCGTATTAGTCGGGGAATGGAGTGATGGTCCGAGTTAGAGCTGTAGAAGTCCTCACTATTTTTTTTAAAATAGTGTGATAATAAATGTAATGAGGACTTAGTTTGAATATTAATGTTTTCTACATGTCTGTATTGACACTCACAGTTGTGTGGTCGTATTTTGCACTACCGTTTGATATGAAAGATTGTATTTGGATTCTGTACCATGTATTTGGCGACTCAGAATGGGTTGAGTATTGAACCTATTTTGGGGGTGTCACAAAAGGACTTGGCTGGACAGTGACCAGCCCCGCTGGGGCGGCAATGCAAGGCAAGGAAGCCCCGCTGGGGCGGGGAGTCGCGAGCGCGAGCAGACGCGAGCGGTTTTCTTGTGCGACTAGGATTTGGGTCGGTTTCCTATTTAACTTAAGAAGGAATATTATGGGGACAATAAACCATAATATGGAGTAGGGTTGGAATAGGATTGTTGGGTATAAATAATGCCTATTGTATAACTCTATATAACCAAAAATTCATTCATAATAAGAAAAGGAGCGTCTCTCCCGTGGACGTACCAAATTGGGGAACCACGTAAATCTGCTTGTGTTATTCTCTATAATCGTGTGCGTATGTGTGATCCAATAATTCTAACAATTTGTTTCTCTTATTTCAAGTAAAGGTTATTTGAAACTTATAAAATCACTACAAAAATAAGGGGCATTGGCGACGGGCTCATTGCCGACGGCAAAATCCCCGTCGAGAATAAGTTCAATGCCGACGGTTTAGCCGTCGCCAATGTATGCCGTCGGTAATGGTCTTATTATTTGGCGCCAGACTCTCCCGGTGGAGGGAAACCTCATTGGCAACGGGGGATAATGTTATTACCGACGGGGATGCCGTCGGGAATGAGTCTTATATTTTAAACCCTGGTTCGACGGCAACGATTATATTTTTCATTCCCCCTCTTAATTTTCTCGTTCCCTCGCAATTTGGCCATTTCGCCCCAATTGATTCTAAGCTAACATATCAGAGCTTTTGATTCTCAAGCTAGCTCAATTGATTTGTCCAATTGAATCTGGTTCCACGCTCATCATTTTCGCCCAAATTATCAGCCGCCAAGTTAGTCGCCCAGTTCGCCGCCTGTGTACCGCCCTGTTTGCTGCAACTCGTTCATCATTTCGCCCCCATTTCGCCCCCAGTTGATTCTATAGTTGTTCTACACTTCATTTTGGTAAATTTTTCAATTCCATTTAACACTTCTATATATATATCACAAACATAGTTTAGGTGGACCAAATTAAACCATTCTTTTGATTGTTTATGTATTGTTTTTTTCTTAATATTAATTTTTAGGGCACCCCAATTCCTCCCTGAAACGGTTGGACCTTAGTATTGCCTTAGTTCATTCAAGATGCTTATTTTTTTCTACTGTCTTTTACATAGATTTGATAGTCATTATGGTATAGCTAGGTCATTTCCTAAATTCAAGTGTTGCAACTTTACTGATGATGCTGCTGCTAATTCGTCTGATAACTGAACACAGTAGCAGGAAAAACAGAAAACTATTATCTATCAAAAACCTTAGGAGTATTATACAAAATGCAGTACAAATTTGTAGGCTAGTCCATAACCTACTCCACATGAGTTATGGTGTATATCCCTTACACATTTTAAACCCCTCTTTACAGTAAAGAAAATACTTTATAAAAAAATTAAATTGATAATATCTTTATTTCATAATGCTGAATTGCTTACCCAATTAATTTCTTTCATTTGTTTGTAGGGTGAGTGGCATCAAAGTATTAATTATCCAACTGAACCTCTTGATTGGTACTTGTCATTTCTTTCTTTCTTTCTTTCTTTTTTTTGCTAAATTTAAATTGTATTAAAAAGAAAGGAAATGTACAAAGTAAATGGGCCAAACCCCAAACTATAGAACAAGCCCTATGATGGCAAAAGTAAACCAAAGTCAGACATATATTGGTTTGAAAATGTATTTTGAACCTCTCGATTTTCTCTGTCTCCACTTATGTTGAAGTATAAATGTTATAGATTCGTTTGTTTCAGTTGTGTTTGGTCTCTTTTGGGTTTTTGGACAGTTTACATAAAACACATGAGACTATTTTGGTACTCCATTTTACTGGATTCAATATGTTTGTTTATGGAGTCAATATATCACATGTGGGCCTGTTGTTTATGAAGTGATAGGCACTTCTCTTTTTTTTTTGCTTATTCAATGGACTTCAAAACAAAATTCCCAGATAATATGAATTCTTTTTCTGTTATATTGGTGTCTGTAATGTGAATCCACTAATGTAGGTGGTTATGGAAGACGTGTGACCTTTGTGCTGGTGTTTCCCTTAAGAAGGTTCATAGCAAATTCTAAGAAGGGGGACAATATTGTTTGAATCATATACTGTGACACAGTTTGAAACTCATAAGCTTGCATATACATTAACTTGGACACTTGATTGTGTTTGTCTACCTTTCCATATATATAGTAGACAGTTGTCCAAGATGTCTGTTGATCGAAGTTGGATGGAACGTAGGGTAGCCACTGATAAGAGTGGGCTTAGCTCTGAGTACCGTAGTGGGGTTGAACAGTTTCTCAATTTCGCGTTTGAGCAAGTCAGCGGCTGATGAGATCAGATGTCCTTGTAAGAGGTGTGTGAATGAAGTGTGGAAGGAAAGGAGTGATGTCATGTGCAACTTATTTGCGTATGGGTTCAAGCAGGGTTATACGACATGGATCTATCATGGGGAAACCTGGTTGGATGAACATGAATCAGAATCGGAATCTAGAGGTGACGAAACCTTTGACTCTACTAATATGATAGTCGAAGCTGCTAGTTCATACTTCTAGTGGAATACAGACAGGGATGACAGTAGCGTCGAGCAAGAGCCGAATGACGGGGCTAAAGGTTTCTATGAGTTATTGTATGAAGCAGCGACGCCATTGTATGACGGGCACGAAAAGCACATCGTTTTATCTGCCGTGACTAAGTTTTTACACTTCAAGAACGAGTATGACTGTAGCGAGAGAGGTTTTAATGAACTGCTAAACATTGTGAAGGAGTGCTTACCTGCAGGCAATAAGTTACCGGAGTCGTACTATGATGTGAAGAAAATGGTCAAAAGGCTCAATCTAGGGTATGAGAAGATTGATGCTTGTGAGAATGATTGTATGTTGTATTACGGTGATGTCAATAAAGATAAGAGGTCATGTGATATTTGTGGTACAAGTAGATACTGTGAACAGCGCAAGAAAAAGGGAAAAGACGTGCTGAGAAAGATCTTACGTTACTTTCCCATTGCACCGAGGCTTCAGCGGTTGTTTATGTCAACACATACTGCCGAGTATATGAGATGGCACTCTACACGGGACATAGTTGATGGTCAACTGACGCACCCGGCAGATGGGCTTGAGTGGAAAAATTTTGATAAAAATCACCCCTCGTTTGCTGAAGAGGTTCGCAATGTTAGGCTTGGACTTGCTACTGATGGGTTTAATCCGTTTAATGGGCCTTACACCAAGCCCTACTCTACTTGGCCGGTGATTATTGTTGTGTATAACCTCCCGCCTTCGATGTGCATGAAAGATCCCTATATGGTCATGCCTTTACTGATTCCAGGTGATAAGAGTCCGAGTAAAGACATCAATGTATACCTCAGTCCGTTAGTTGATGAGTTGAAGATGTTGTGGGATAAAGGGGTTCAAATTTATGATGTATCTCTTAAACAGAATTTTGACATGAGGGCAGCTTTACTGTGGACCATAAATGACTTCCCGACGTTAGGAATGATCAGTGGATGGTCGACTCACGGGGCCTTGTCATGTCCCGTGTGCATGGGGTCAGTTAAAGCTATGCGGCTCAAACATGGGGGGAAAATAAGTTTTTTTGCAACATCCAGATAGTTGTTGCCGATTGAACATCGTTATCGACGGATGAGTAGACAATTCAATCGAAAAACAGAGAAACGTCAAGTACCTGGACATCTTTCTGGGACATCAGTGTTGAGTTGGATTACTCATTTGAAATTTCCACCTCCAGGGAAGAATCACAGATTAGAGCGAGCTTATGGTTACGGCAAGGTTCACAACTGGACACACGGATCCATGTTCTTTGACCTTCCTTATTGGGCTACACTATGCATCCGTCATTGTTTAGATCCGATGCATACTGAGAATAACGTATTTGATAATATTTTTTATACAGTCCTAAATGCAAGTGGTAAAACAAAGGACAACAACAAGTCGAGGCTTGATTTGGTAGAAATGAACATTAGGGAACATCTGTGGCTGTATCAGGAGGGTACTAAGACGGTAACGCCTAAAGCTGATTATACTTTGACTAGGGAACAGTTGCTATTGATATGTAATTGGATCAGTGGACTGAAGTTCCCAGATGGATATTCTTCGAATATAGCAAGGTGTTGTAAAGTCGAAGAGCTAAAGTTTCAGGGTCTCAAAAGTCATGATTGTCATGTATTCATGCAGAAGTTGATCCCCGTGGCATTTATCGACTTGTTACCGAAACGTGTGGTTGAAGCACTGACGGAGCTTTCTAATTTCTTCAGAGATCTATGCTTAACGGAGCTCCAACTCAAAGACATAGATAAAATGGAAATGCAGATAGTGGAAATAATGTGCAAGTTAGAAATGATCTTCCCTCCATCGTTTTTTGATTCAATGGAGCATTTGCCTATTCACTTGCCATACGAAGCCAAGTTTGGAGGTCCCGTGCAATATAGATGGATGTATCCATTCGAGAGGTAATGACATTAATGTTTTTAATACGCTAAAATGTGCATTCTTGTTTACTAATTTATACATGCATATATAACACATAGGTATATGCGACGTCTAAAATAAAAGGTGAAGAATAGAGCCCGTGTAGAGGGGTCAATTGCTGAGAGTTATGTTATGGACGAACTTGTTAATTTTTGCTCGTTGTACTTTGAGCCGAATGTTCAGACGAGGCACAATCGCTTACGTCGGAATGAGGCTGTCACGCACGAGGAAAGTGAAGAATTAACGGCCTTTAGTCATCCTGTACAACCATTTGGCGGGAAAAAAAGGCGATTCTTGACCGATAGTGAGTATGCAGCTGCCACATTGTATGCACTTGTCAACATAAATGAAGTAGCGCCATACATTAAGTAAGTAGCCATAACTATATATGTCTTGTGTTACTGCGCCTATAAGTTCCTTCCATACAAATTAAGTATATAACTGTATTGCAGTCAATATGATGTTGAGATACGTGAAGTGAATCCGATTATATCGGATGGGGATTTGCAAAATTTGAGGAATAGAGAATTTGTTCAATGGTTTAAAGATCATGTAAGTTTAACCGATTTGCAGTTCAATGAATCTACCATCATAGACATAATCTTAATTAACTTTATAATATGTTGTGTTTATGTACATTAGGTATCACAGATGAGTTAGCTGACATTCGGCTAAAGCTTATAGCCGACGGCCCTGAAAGATCTGTAGATACTTATACATGTTGCATTGTCAACGGTTACAGATTTAAGTGCTGCGATATTGGGGAAGTCGCTTCTTCTGATTCTGGTGTTGTGATTAAAGGTAGATGCTACGATAATCTTTGGGATGACTGGTATGGACGATTGCTAGAAGTTGTCGTTCTCAAATATTGGGGTCAGAAAGAGTTAGTTTGCTTCAATTGTCATTGGTTTGATGTTGAGAATGGAGTTAGAGTAGATAAAAATTCAGGACTGGTGACTGTTAATGTTAAGTCAAAACTAAACTCAAACGAGCCTTTTATTTTAGCAAGTCAAGCAACACAGGTGTACTACGCGCGGAGTGTTAAGACTCTTGCAAGCCCATGGTATGCTGTTATAACCACCAAAGCCCGTGGTTTTCACGGCACAACCCTTCGTCTAGACGATGAACCTTTACAAGTCGAGTTTACTAGTGTCACACCTGCTGACGTGACAATTATTAGTGAGTCTAGTGAAGAAGAGGATGATGTCGTCGCTGTCGAAAGTGAAAACGATGTTCTTGAAGAGGTAGATATAATTAAATAAATCGTTGAGGATGATGAAGATGGTGATGACAACGATATTGAAGATCTACTGCTCGAAGATGACGATTCTGATATTGATGGCTTTGACGATATAAATGATTAGAAGTATGTACTCTTTGTGTCCCTTTAGTTGTATTCAAATGTAATAGTTTGTAGTAGTGCAATCATTATTTTCAACTTATATTAATCTACTAAATCTGGTGTTAGTTGTTTTAGGTTACTATTTATGTTGTATCCTTTTAGGATGACTATTTATGTTGTATTCTTTTAGTTGTATCTGTATGTTATCCTCTTTGTTACTGTTCAAAAATATTGTGCTTACGAATGTCTAATAATATTTTTTTGATGATTTGACAGTATATATACATATGGCGCGTACACCACATGGCGATCGTGGTGGGCGTGCAGGTCGTGGGGGGCGTGGAGGTAGTGGGGGTGATGATCAGGCCGGATCGTCAAGTATAATTACATGTTTTGTTGGGATACAGCTGATTATTTTTTATTTTATATAGTATTGATATTATATTCGTTTATATAAATAATGATGTATTTCACTACATAGGTGATCGAGGTAGGCCTCCGCGGGGACTAGCACTGTGGCTTGCTAGGGAATCCCCCCAGGCGCCTATTAGTTGTCGTGTTGGGACTAATAGGTAAATTTTATAGTCCATTTTAGTATTAACATAAGTATTTAGTTCTTATAAATTCTTTCTAATTTGCAAATGTATTAATTTCAATTGTAGTATCCTTGACGCGACGCCGAGGAACACGTTGCTTGGGATCGTCCGCAACCGATTCTCAAGCCCGTGGATGAGGTGGGCGGATGTGGATGACCGCACACGCCAGCTGATTATTGCAGAGTTCAAGGTAAGATGTCATTCATTCATATATATGTTAGTTTTATATTCATTCATATGTTAGTTTGATTTATGTTGTCTACTAAGTTTTATTTTCATTCATATGTTAGTTTTATATTCATTCATTCATTCGTTTTATATTCATTCATATGTTAGTTTTATATTCATTCGATCATTCATATGTTAGTTTGATTTATGTTGTCTACTAAGATTCTTAATGTGTAATGTGCAGAGATATTACCGCTTTGAGGACGGGAAGGAAGCCCATGGCATGACTGTTCTACATAAATACTTGGAGATGAATTGGCACAAGTGGGTCCACGACTGGAAGAAGAAGGCCCAGACGAAGATGGCTGATGGACAGACACTTAAGGATGTCCGGCCAGATTTCATCTCTGCTGCGGTGTGGGACCAGATGTGCAGCATTTGGGACGGCGAGGCCTTCAAGAAGATGTCGGCACAGCGTACAGCTGCCCGACAACAGAGTCGTCTCTCGCACTGCACGGGGTCTCAGTCGTACGACCTCTACCGGGAGAGACTCGAGGTGAGTCTAAAGCATGCACCCTCCCGCTTGGAGTTTTGGTGGCACGCCCACCAGAAGAAAGGTGAAGGTGGTTATATCTCACCTGAAGCAGAACGCATTGCTGCAAGTTATTTAATTCTCTTATTTAGAATGTATTTAAAATTCGGACATTCTTTTGTATTTTTTTGTTTTATATTTCGCGTATCATCTATTAATGTATTTTTTTCAGGGACGATTCGAGGACCTTGCTGTGGCCCTAAGCAGCCAGAGAGGTGACACTCCATTCGATGATTCTACGCGTGCGGATGAGGAGATGGAGGACTGGCTGCAGGCTACAGGGGGACCGAAGAAGGGTAGAGTTGTGGGCATTCCCCATGTCCCAGCCTACACCCTAGTCCCTGCCGCGAGATCACGGCGGCGCCCACCCACTGGAGGTAGTGGTGTGAGTGGATCGGGCGCCGACCCTTCATTATCCGACGATTTCTTTCGGCGGATTATAGAGGGGTGCATGGCGAGCAGTGTTGTGCAGTCAGGCGCACCATCACGCGAGCGGATCTACCAGCTGGCTCAGGAGGTTTTGCATGGCTCCATAGATCCTACAGCTGCCGCTGACGACCTCATGGGTGTAGTACGGGAGGAGGCCATCCGTGTATGTGCGGTTGTCTTGGCCAACATCTTCCCACCACATATTCGACAGGTAAAAATAATTATTGATATATTTCCTTATTTAATTTATGAAATTTGTAATTATATTGCTTATATAAAGTTGCGTATTAAACAGTTATCCGACAGATATGAAAACCCATAAATAAACTTACGGGACTCAATTCCGATATACGGAGGCCGAAATAAACCTATAAGATAAACCCATAAGATAAACCCTTAAGATAAAACCCTGAAATCCAAAATGAAAACCCTAAAATCCACAGACATAGCACCGCATAGGTATTAGGCACGCATTACAACTTACGGGACTCGATTCCGATATACGGAGGCCAAGTTATCAGCCCGTTTCCCAAACTTGCCAACACTTAGGCAAAAAACCGAAAAAGAGACCGAAACCCGCCTCGGTTGTCGAAACGACACGCAAACACAGACATAGCACCACGTAGGTATTAGGCACGTGTTACAACTTATGGGACTCGATTCCGATATACGGAGGCCGAGTTATCAGCCCGTTTCCCAAACTTGCCATCACTTAGGCAAAAAGCCAAAAAAGAGACCGAAACCCTCCTCGGTCGTCGAAACGACACGCAAACACAGACATAGCACCGCGTAGGTATTAGGCACGCATTACAACTTATGGGACTCGATTCCGATATACGGAGGCCGAGTTATCAGCCCGTTTCCCAAACTTGCCATCACTTAGGAAAAAAGCCAAAAAAGAAACCGAAACCCGCCTCGGTCGTCGAAACAACACGCAAACACAGACATAGCACCGCGTAGGTATTAGGCATCCGTTACAACTTACGGGACTCGATTCCGATATACGGAGGCCGAGTTATCAGTCCGTTTCCCAAACTTGCCATCACTTAGGCAAAAAGCCAAAAAAGAGATTGAAACCCGCCTCGATCGTCGAAACGACACGCAAACACAGACATAGCACCGCGTAGGTATTAGGCACGCGTTACAACTTACGGGACTCGATTCCGATATACGGAGGCCGAGTTATCAGCCCGTTTTCCAAACTTGCCATTACTTAGGCAAAAAGCTGAAAAAGAGACCGAAACCCGCCTCGGTCATCAAAATGACACGCAAACACAGACATAGCACCGCGTAGGTATTAGGCACGCGTTACAACTTACGGGACTCGATTCCGATATACGGAGGCCGAGTTATCAGCCCGTTTTTCAAACTTGCCATCACTTACGCAAAAAGCCGAAAAAGAGACCGAAACCCGCCTCGGTCGTCAAAACGACACGCAAACACAGACATAGCACCGCGTAGGTATTAGGCACGCGTTACAACTTACGGGACTCGATTTCGATATACGGAGGCCGAGTTATCAGCCCGTTTCCCAAGCTTGCCATCACTTAGGCAAAAAGTCAAAAAAGAGATCGAAACCCGCCTCGGTCGTCGAAACGACACGCAAACACAGACATAGCACCGCGTAGGTATTAGGCACGCGTTACAACTTACGGGACTCGATTCCGATATACGGAGGCCGAGTTATCAGCCCGTTTTCCAAACTTGCCATCACTTAGGCAAAAAGCCGAAAAAGAGACCGAAACCCGCCTCGGTCGTCGAAACAACACGTAAACACAGACATAGCACTGCGTAGGTATTAAGCACGAGTTACAACTTACGGGACTCGATTCCGATATACGGAGGCTGAGTTATCAGCCCGGTTTCCAAACTTGTCAACACTTAGTCAAAAAGCCAGAAAAGAGACCGAAACCCGCCTCGGTCGTCGAAACGACACGCAAACACAGACATAGCATCGCGTAGGTATTAGGCACGCGTTACAACTTACGGGACTCGATTCCGATATACGGAGGCCGAGTTATCAGCCCGTTTTCCAAACTTGTCAACACTTAGGCAAAAAGCCGAAAAAGAGACCGACACTTGTAGAACACAAACTAAAATAATTTAAAGATACTCTATTTTCGACTCGTTATTAATATTTTACTTTTGTAGGGTCTTGTTGATGAGACTCGTGGGGGTGGAGGCTGCGGCACAGGCGATGCTCGTAGAGGAGATGGTGATGACCGCCGGGCTGATGCTGATGAGACTATGGAGGGTGGGACCGGCAGTCGTACGATAGATGACGGTGATGTTGGCACTGACATTCCTGATCTTGGGTTATAGTTAGTTTATGTTATATTTTGACTTACATGTATGTATTTATATAGCTTTTGAGTTGTACAGACATAGAGTTTTGTATCTAACTATATTGATTGTTGATAGTAAAATATATGATTGTTATTGATATGCGTGCATTGTCATTATTTGTTTTTTTTTAATTTATAACAGGTACAATTATGTATATGTAAATGAACAGGGGAATTTTGTAATTTTTATTTTTTTTAAACAGGTCATTGGCGACGGGGTGCCGTCGGCTATGACCTACAGGTCATTTGCGACGGGAAATACACTCATTGGTGACTGCAGTGCCGTCGGCAATGACTGTATCTAAAATTTAATTACTGATGGCATGTCCGTCGCTAGTGCCGTCGGTAATAACTCATTGCCGACGGCTCGCCGTCGGCAATGACTTAATTCCCGACGGCGAACGACAAGGGCCAGGGGCGACGACCTCTGGGGCGACGGGAGGGGCGACGGGGCACTGCCGTCGGCAATGAGGTTATTGGCGACGGCAGGAGGGTCATTGGCGACGGTGTTGCCCGTCGGCAATGACCCTTTTTTTTGTAGTGAATGATACCAAAATTGATTTATACTTTGAAATTATTTCATAATTTTGTTTGAATATAGAAAACAAATGATTTTGTTTGAATATAGAAAACAAATAATTTTGTTTGAATATAGAAAGTAAATTTAGTTTGAGGTTTTGAGCATTTGAAAAATCATTCAAATTGAAGTTAATCCTACTTGTATTTTGTTGTATACATTGGTGCAAAATCATACAACTCACGTGAAGTTGATTTTCAACCTCACCATAATAATCCAAAAAAAAGTAAATAATGAGAAACTAAATAACTGTCATCGCTTTTGTAATGTTATAGGCGAAAACAAAAGTACATTAGCCTACGTTACTGTTCGGCCAATCTGTCATTTTGCTAATTCAACATAATTAAGTCAAAATAATCTGATTAGTTAACAAGTTCATACGGACACTGTTGGGACTTTGTGACTCATAAATCAAAGACTACTGAAAAAGGCTAATGCGGAGCGTAGCGGAGCGAAGCGACGCACTAGCCCATCAAGGTTGAACCAAAGGTTGGGGGTGCAGGGGGCGGAGCCCACATGTGGTACGGTACTGAGTTTCTACATCACTAGCGCGGGCCGCACCAGTGCAAGGTTAGGAGTGGCGCGGGGCGTGCCAGGGTTCGGTGCAGGATCTGTATGGGTATTGCGGGACGCGCCAGAGGAAGCTTGGGAGCGGTGTGGGGTGCGCCGGTCGACGAACAACAGTTTCCTATTAAGAATAGAAAAGAATATTAAGGGGTATTAAGGCCATAATGTGTATTAGGGTTGGAATAGGATTAGAATGTATAAATACTATCTATTGTAAAGCCTTATGTAACTCAATCATTCATAATTAGAAAAGGAACGCATCTCCAGTAGACGTATCCATATATATTGGGGAACCACATAAATTTCTTGTGTTAATTCATTATTGTCTTATTTGTGTGATCTTATATTAACAGACTTTTTGAGAGTTCCATTTTTCTGAAACACATTGCAAGTGGAATATTTATTTTCAAAATTATTTATAGAAAGTAGGGTATAGGTTTTACTAGCAACCATTAAAAACTTTGAGCTTATTTTGAAAAAACTAAGCCATCTAACTTTCTAAATGCAGAAGTATCGGTGAATACGTTTTTTGATTACTATTAGATAAGCACTGAATTCTCTAATTAGCTGTGTAGAATTTTTAACTTATCACTTTTGTAAAGAAATTTATATATGTACATAGTCAATAGATAGCAGCCAAGTCCTATTCACTTGAGCCAAAACCAAGAATTAACTGATATATAATTAGTATACGGCAGCCAAGTGCAATTCACTTGAGCAAATATCAACTACTCTTGTGATTTAACTATAAAGAAATAATAGAAAAGTTGTGTACCAAAATATGCACAAGCAATAACGTCAACAGTGCTTGAGGGCTGCGATAGACTAAAGATATTTTTTGATTAAATATAGAAACATTTTTGGTGTTTGGTGACCCTCTGAAAGTATTTTTAACCACTAAATTGGTACTTAATTGAAAAAATAAATAATAGTGTTGTTTATGTTTAGAAATTTGTCCACGAGACACTTAGGTGGTGTTTGATAAAATTGAATAATTAAGATCTGAATGGTTAATACATCTTAATAAATTAGATCATCTGAATGAAATAACATCTGAATCTAAAAAACTGTTTGATAACTAAAAAGTGTAAAACATTTAAATGACACTATTTTACCATTTTAACCATCTGAGTTATATAAATTTTATTTGAATGATCTTAAAATTTGAAATTGAAGGAGTACAATATTTATTGAGACTATTTTTGTCCATAAATTTTAAATAGGCTATTAAGAGGCAGCTCTTAATAGTTAAGATTTGAGTTTCTGTCTTAGCGATTAAGAGGCATTAAGAGGAAATAAAAAATTTACCAAACAATATTTGTCTCTGATCGAATCAGAGGCAGGTGAATTAAGAGACATTCAGACACAAACAAACACTACCTTAGTAAGCATAATTCTTGTATAATTTACTTATTATATAATAAATGTAGGACTACGTGTGACTATAAAAAAATGTGGAATATTCTTTAAGTTTCAATATATAATAGCAAATTAAATTCTTAACAAGACTAAAGCTGAAAGATTCCAACGGGAGTCTCATTTTGGACTAAGAAAATTAAAAAAATAAAATAAAATCTGTAGTACATAAGAATGTGTGCGTACAAAGAGGGGTAAAATGCACAGTTGGCCCCTGAACTTTAGGTCTATTTGGGTATTGAGCCCCCTTCTTTTGGTCAACGCAAATCGAGCCCTTTTTTATCCGAAAATTTGGGTATTGAGCCCCCAGACGCCACATGGGCGTTGACTTCTTACGTGGCACTAGCTGGAATATCTGACATCAGCATTTTTTAAATTAAATTTCCACGTGTAATGGCTGACGTGGCCTTTTACAATTAAATCCCAAAAATATGGCAAAGCCCATGATTCGAACTCAAAACCTTCCACTTGGAATCTAAGTCATCAAACCAACTGAGCTACAGAGCCTAACTATTAAATTTATTTAAGGATTAAGTTTTATAACAAAACAATTCTTTTTTCCAGATTATTAAAAGACAAAGAAACTCATTAATTTAAGATACACCATCATAAATGTCTTCTATGCAATTATAAATGTTTCTCTCAAATTCTTTTTATTAACTAAAAATGTGAAGTTTTACCAACAACAAAAAAATTAAAATAATAATAAAATAATAATTATAAAATATTAAAAGACATTAATTCATACACACCAAACAAAATATTAAAAGACATCAATTTAAACACACCAAGAACACACACTAACACACCAAGAACACACACACTAACACACCAATACATAGGAATTAACCCAATAAAACATAAAATTATTTTCACCTAACATTTTCTGTTTCAGATTATTCGAAGAAAGCGTTAAATTCCATTTCTGACATCATTTTCGACGAGCGCAATTGAAAATTGCCGGTGTAGGTTTTACATCATGAGGCGCTGCGTCACCATGCTCATCTGCTGGCGTGATTACTCTGATTCTTGGACAAAAATCATAGAAATTAAATCAAGGGTTTTGCAACTCTCTTCCTTTCTATGAGATGATTGTACATGGGTTTCCTCCATAAACCCTTCTGTAAGCTTTTCCAGCATCCGAGGAGGAAGAGAATCACAAGACCTACACACCAAACATGTGTATATAATTATTTTCTTTTCTTACCTTTTTTTGGTAGATTTGGGTCTGAATCTCCATTGGAGGAGAACATGATTTTTAATTTTACTGTAATTGAAGATTATAGGATTGAGGAAGGAGAAATTAATTAATTAATACAACATGAATTAGAAATGTCACTTTGTTGATACTCTGTTTTTTTTTAAATTTCCCCTGTTTCTGGGTGTTTTTCTATTGATGATTGAATGTTAGTGATGGGTCTTTTTTGAGCTCTTTTCTCTTCGAGCTAAGCTATAAGCTATTGCTCAAACTAGAGAGAGAAATTGAAATGTAGAGAGAGAGAAAGAGATTCCATTCAACCATTGCAAGTGCAGTGAATCCAGTGTGCTCAACTGACCAATATTATTTAATTAAATTTTTTTTATCTATAGTAATAAATATTTTAATACTTTTGATTTCAAATTAAAAATGATGTTATTAAATATTCTGACATTTTTTTTAATTATTAAGATAATATATATGTATTTGTTCAATTACTAAAATTTTCAATTGCTAGCCAAGCATAATATTTTGAACAAGATTTTCAATCGCGATGATAATATATATGTATTTGTTCAATTACTAATATATATATTTGTCTTTTAATAATCTGGAAAAAAGAATTGTTTTGTTATAAAACTTAATCCTTGAATAAATTTAACAGTTAGGCTTTGTAGCTCAGTTGGTTTGATGACTTAGACTCCAAGTTGGAGGTTTTGAGTTCGAATCATGGGCTTTGCTATATTTTTGAAATTTAATTGTAAAAGGCCACGTCAGCCATTACACGTTGATGTCAGATATTCCAGCTAGTGCCACGTAGGAAGTCAACGCTCATGTGGCGCCTGTGGGCTCAATACCCAAATTTTCGGATAAAAAGGGGCTCGATTTGCGTTGACCAAAAGAAGGGGGCTCAATACCCAAATGTCCTTAAGTTCAGGGGCCAACTGGGCATTTTACCCTACAAAGAGTGATTGATGTTTTATTTTATAGCAAATTGACAACAAGTCTTCTTAAACAAATATAAACGTATGCTTTCTATCTATTGTCTTCTTAGTTTATTGAGTCATGCTACTATCCCATAAAACAATCACATAATTCTCACATACTGCTGACGTGGCAGTATGTAATTTGTTGTTGACATGATTCACTTAACTCAACAACAAATCACACACTGCCATCTCACAGTATGTGAGAGTTTTATCACCATATTTATATGATAGTAGCATTATTCTAGTTTATTTATCTTTTTCTTGTGTTTAAACCAGAAGGACATGTGACTGAAAATAATTCTTTTTATGCCAGTGTCATTTCATAGAAAATGACATGCCTATGGCTATATAAATAAGACTAAACTCTTGCCAAAATTCCAATCATAAACACAAATCAAGAAAATCATTTGCAAAGATAAAAATCTCATTAGCTCAAATCTCATAAAATGTGCTCCCAAATTCTCTCCGATTCGGATTTTTCAGTACTCGAATCGATTCGACAAGCATCTTCTAAACGATTCTGACGATTTGGATATTTTTTCAACCACGAATTCAAGTGATGCACCGATTTATAGCCGGAGTCCGAGCTTTAGCAGTTCAGAAAATAGTGTAGAGTTTCCCCTCAATTTAGATTACAGTTTGGAGTGGATTGGTGTTTTGGAAAATGAGGTCACAAAGGAGGAGACTGTGGCGGCGCGTGAAAATCACGCGCAGCGAGAATGGAAGCGGTACAGAGGTGTGAGGAGGCGTCCGTGGGGAAAGTTCGCGGCGGAGATAAGGGATCCGTCAAGGAAAGGCGCGAGAATGTGGCTGGGAACCTACGACACACCAGAGGATGCAGCATTGGCTTATGATAAAGCAGCTTTTAAGTTGCGTGGCTCACGCGCTAAGGTTAATTTTCCAAATCTACTCCGCTCCAATGTATCGGAACCAGATAATGTATCGACTAAGAGACGGTCACCGGAGGCTTCACCCTCCGCCACCTCCTCATCATCATCGGAAAATAGCTCCGGGAAAAGGAGGAAAAATGTGGTAGGTAGTAGTGATAGTGAGGTTATTGAAGAAATGTTCACATTAACACCTGAGGATCTATTATTGCTCAACTCTTTGTAGGAATGGCAATTTTATTTTTTAACTAATATCAAATTAGGCCAAGTTGTGAGGAGTTATCGATGATTTAGATGTGTTTGAGTCCTATAAATTGCAATTATGAAGTTTTTTAATTTTCATCTCAAATTATTCTTTCTAATCCACAAAAATCACTACTAGAAAAATAAGAATACTGAATACGTGACAGAATTTTGTGACAGCTTTTAAAAATAATTACAAAAGATAATAATTTGTGATGGACTTTTTGAGTAGTCACGAAATAATAGTATATATGATGACTCTTAGTGATGATTAATTTTGCCATCAATATATTATAATTGTTATGACCATTGTCTATCACCAAATTTTTCTCGCAATTTTTTTTTTGTGACGCACTAAGCCATCACTTAAATATACCCTTTTCGTGATTGCATTTAAGCTATCACCAATATTTTGATAAAAAATAATCAAAACAATATTTTATGACGGTCATAACAATCATTAAAAAGATGAATTTTTGTGACTTATTTGCAATTACAAAATGAATGTATTTTGTCATGGAATTTTTAAGCCATCACAAAACAATAAAATATATGATGGCTCTCAGTGATAACTAGTTTTACCATCCTTATAGAGTATTTGTATCTGTCATTGCAATCCCCAAATCTTATGTGAGTCTAATTTTGTTTATTAAGTCAACTCACATATGTTTCTTTTTATATTTTGTTTTAAAATTATAATCATGATATGGGCTTTGGTGTAGTGGTAATACTTGTTGTTTAGTTTGCAAATAGGGGAGGGTTCGAATCCTACAAATATCATTTGATACAATTAATTTAATGAAATAAATTGTACGTAAAAAGAGATTCACGTTCTTACCTTGATCCCTAAAGTCATGTTTTTTTTGTGATGACTTTGACAATCACAATAGATTTCGTATTAATGTGATTATATTAGTCATTGCAAAAGCATTAAGCGTTTGCATGGTTGTTAATATCATCACAAAATGACTTTCATAATGGGGGTATACAAGATGACTTTCGTGACGACTAAAGTCATCACAAAAATCTTTTGTAATGATTTTTTTAATTTATATGATAGAATTGAGCCATCACAAAAGGCCATTTTTTCATAGTGAATAATCTCATTTGTCAATTTTTTTTAATTCACAAAAAAGTCTTTTTTTAGGAGTAATAATATTATATTTTAAATTTGCTTAATATTTTTTACAAATGAAACCCTTTTTATAGAACTGCAGGAGTATTTGGAGTAGTTTATATAGCATTTTATAATTTTAAAGGTTGAAGATGAAATAAATAATGTTTTTAGCAAACAGTTATTTCATATCTATTATTATGTTGAAAATTTTTATACAGACGTAATAATTAAATATAAAAATTAAGTATGAGTGTTTTATATAATTTCATATTTGTATTTTGATGGAGTAAAAAGTTTGAGATATCCGAGAGGCATTAATGATCACAGTGAAGAACGACCTGATAATAGTGTCACCGTAACCTTTTGTCTGTTTTCCTTCTTTTTGGGACATGAGATCCGTTTTGTTTATCAAGGTGGCCCTCCCACTTAATTAACAATGATGCTACTATCATATAAAAATATCACATACAGTTCACATACTGCACGAGTGACATTCATAGATTTATTGTTAATATGATTTATTTAATTCAACAACAAATTCATGAATGTCACCTCATGTATTATGTGAGCAAATTATGTGATCAAAATGGCCAATAAAATAATCAAAAGCCTTCACCAAAATGTCACTCCATTAGCTTTCGTGTATATGTTAGTACATCAACTTAAAATAGCTCAATCAATCATTGGAAAGATGATAATCCGAGGATACGAAGGAGTTACAAAAACAAGTGGACGAACTGATGAAAAAGGAGTTCGTAAGAGAAAGCATGAGTCCATGTGCAGTTCCGGTGATCCTAGTACCCAAAAAGATGGAAAATGGTGGACGTGCATCGATTGTCGAGCGATAAATAATATTACGGTAAAATATCGACATCTCATCCCTTGTTCAGATGACATGTTAGATGAGTTTCATGGATCATGTATATTTTCAAAAATTAATTTATAAAGTGAATATCATCAAATAAGAATGCAAGAGGTGATGAATGGAAAACAACGTTTAAAACTAAATATGGTCTTTATGAGTGGTTAGTGTTTACCTTTTGATTTAACTAATGCATCTAGCACTTTCATGCGTCTAATGAATCAAATTTTGCGTCCATTCATAGGGAAATTTGTTGTTGTTTATTTTGGCGATATCTTAATTTATAGAAAAAACTTGGAAGAGCAGGCATTACATTTAAAATCTGTTTTAGATGTACTTAGAAAGAAAAAGTTGTTTGCTAACATGGGAAAGTGCACGTTTTGTTCGGATAGAATTGTTTTTCTTGATTTTGTTGTGAGTTCACATGGAGTCCAAGTTGATGAGGAAAAGATATATGCAATCCGAGATTGGCCGAGTCCAACAAATGTGAGTCAAGTATGAAGCTTTCATGGACTCGAAAGTTTTTATCAGCGTTTTGTTCGAAATTTCAGCAAAATTACAACACCATTAACTGAGGTTATCGAGAAAAGTGTGGGATTTAAGAGGGGTGATGAATAGGAAAAGGCATTTAAATTGATTAAAGATAAATTGACTAATTCGCCTTTACTTATTTTGCCTAACTTTGCTAAAACTTTTGAGATTGAGTGTGAAGTTTCAAGTTTGGAAATAGAGCTGTTTTGATGCAGGGGAAACTAGTGGCGTATTTCAGTGAAAAATTGAGTTGGGGCATCTTTGAACTATTCTACCTATGACAAGGAGTTGTATGCATTGGTTAGAGCATTGGAGACGTGGAAAAACTTACATGTGGCCCAAGGAATTTATGATTCATGCCGATCACGAATCATGGAAATACTTGAAGGGTCAACATAAGTTGAACAAGAAACACGCGCGATGGATGGAATTTATCGAGACATTCCCATATGTCATTCGATACAAGCAAGGTAAGGAAAATGTCGTTGCAGATGCTCTTTCGCAAATGTATGTGTTGTTAAATACTCTTAATACGAAATTATTTGGTTTTGAACAAATCAAAGAATTATATGTTAATGACCATGATTTTGGTGAAGAGTTTAAAACTTGTGTAAAGAATGTTGTAGGTAAATACTTTAAGCTTGATGGGTTTTTATTTCGTGAGAATAAATTGTGTATACCTGCATGTTCTTTACGTGAGTTATTGGTTAGGGAATCACATGCATGAGGGTGGTTTGATAGGACATTTTGGTATTGCAAAACTTTATATGTTTTAAAATAACATTTTTATTGGCCTCATATGAAACGAGATGTCGAGCGAATTTGTGATAGATGCATTACGTGTAAACAAGCTAAATCTCGTGTTCAACCCCATGGACTTTATACACCGTTGCCTATACTTAATGAACCTTGGATCAATTTGTCTCTGGACTTTGTTTTGGGTTTACCTAGGTCTAAGCATTGTAATGATCCTATATTTGTGATTGTGGATAGATTTTCTAAGATGACACATTTCATTCCATGTCACTAAACTGATGATGCTTCCCATATAGCTGACTTATTCTTTAGAGAAATTGTACGATTGCATGGTATGCCTAGAACAATTGTTTCTGATCGAGATGTTAAGTTCTTAAGATATTTTTGGTAAACTTTGTGGAGTAAATTGGGAACTATACAATATTTTCTACTACTTGTCATCCACAAACTGATGGTCAAACTGAAGTGGTTAATAGAACTTTGTCTGATTTGTTAAGGGCTATCATTAAAAAGAATATTAGTCATTGGAAAGAATGTTTACTGCATGTTGAGTTTGCTTATAATCGTTCATGTAAGACCCCGAATTTTATGAAATAAAAGTATTCAATTTTCTTATAATTATTATTCTATTCAGTAAATGGTTAAATTGATAAATGTGGTAAGTTATGGGTAATATGTGCAAATTTTACAAAGTAAGCAAGTGACTACAAAATATTTATTGTGTTGGAGAATATTCGTTTGGTCGGAGAATATTTTTTTGTCGGGGAATATTTGTACGACGGCGCAATCATTGGTGGGCCCCATAACGAAAAACTGTCGGATGAAGAAAACGACAAGAATAGATTTTCTAAAGACAATGGCGGAACTTTTACCGTTAACTGTTGAAATACCCGGTGATAAAAATACAGTAATACGCATTGTTGCACAGTAGCACACGGTATTGCACAATATTTTTGATTATTGATGTTTACGTAAGAAGTCACTTAGTAGTTCATTCAATAATTGCTACAGTGATAATTGCATAGTATTTTATAATTATTGATTTAATAATTGTCACACATATTATTTAAATGATATTATTATTAGCATTATCGACAATGTCTAGAAAGTTCTGTCGAGGAAAGGGGTTAGGTTATTTAATTGCGCGCCAATAAGGAAAAATTCTTATCTGAAAGCCCTCTCTTTCCTAAGAACGATCTGGTTGTCAATATTGTGAATCTATAATATTAATTGTGAATAATTATGGAAGGATTAAAAAGCGTTGATTAATTGTGTGATGAATAACATAACCATTAGAGGAAGTTGCCGACACTCGAAGAAAATAATGGTGATATGTGGCATTTTGTAAGTTTGGCTTGTTCGCGGGACCCACAATTTTATTTTCTACATGAATTTAATTTCTCCCGTGGGACCCACAGATCATCCAAGAGCCACTGTCTCTTCACATTGCTAAGAGTCACTTTCGTAAATAATAACTTGCCTCCTCATTTTTTCAAGAGTTACTTGTCTCTTCGTTTTTCCAAGAGTTACTTGTCTCTTCGTTTTTCCAAGAGTTACTTGCCTATTCGCTTTTTCAAAAGTTATTTGCCCCTTCGCGAATAGTAGTTGCCTCTTCAATATTATCAGGAGTCATTTTGACCCTTCGTTAAAGCCAAGGGCCACTTTCAGTTCTTCTATAAATAGAAGTTCAATTCTTCATTATTTCTCACCAATTCACAAAGTTATACAGAGAGAAACTATAGAGAGAAAATAAGAGAGAAAGAAGAAGAGTATTCTGCTGCTACACTATTGCAGTATCCAAACTTCTACTGAGGTAAGGGATATTATTGTTGTAAAGGATATTATTTTGCAGTAAAGGATATTTTGATAAAAGATATTTTGGTAAAGGATGTGATTTTATACTCGTAAGGGGTATTATTTCTTTCGTATTTGTAAGGGATGCTATTTTCTCGTAAGGGATGTTATTTTCTCGTAAGGGATATTATTTTTCTTGTAAATGATGTTATTTCTTTCAATATCATTTCACATAAATATGGGTATGAATTTTATTATGAAATTTTTACCTTTTCATGTCGGGGTTACTATGCACGTATACGGCACTATTCACGAATACGACACTATTCACAAAAAATTAAATTTTCTGTTAAGTTTCCTATCTTTGATTGGATCCATGTTTTGAATTTTATTCTTGAATTTTGCTCCACGATTGATTATTATTGAACATTCTTGAACTTGGATAGATTAAATTACGAATCTCTAATATGTATCCTTTATTTCACTTGATTCGTTCTTTATATTATTTTTTATCGTCCTCAGTCTTAAATTGTAGTGAAAGTTATCTTTGACCTGTAGTGCAAAGATGAACGGTTGATGAATATCTTTGGCTTGTAGTGCAAAGATGAACTGTTGATGAATATCTTTGGCCTATAGTGCAAAGATGACCTGTTGATTGATATCTTTGGCCTGTAGTGCAAAGATGAACTGTTGATTGATATCTTTGGCCCGTAGTGCAAAGATGAACTGTTGATTTATATCTTTGGCCCGTAGTGCAAAGATGGACAAGTGTATGGCATGATCATGACCACTGATGATACAAATGAATATCTTTGGCCTGTAGTGCAAAAACAGATAGTTGATTGGTATGATCATGATCATGGTTGTTACGCTTGAATGTTTTTGGTGTAGGGTGTAAAGACGATACGATTATTAAGTGTCTTTAGCCTTTGTGGCAAGGACATTGAGTGAGAGTTCTATTAAGCTTTGTGGCAAGGAGAGACTGTTGATTTACATGATTATGAACATGAATTGTGAATTTATATAACCATAATCTTTGGTGTTACAGGTAAAGACAGGTGATGACAATTATCTTCATCTTGGGTGCGAAGAGGAATTTATCAATATAATTATAATCATGAACTATTTACATGATTGTGGACAGGAATTGTTGATTGATGTTACAGGGATAAAATATTGTTGGTGGACTTTTAACATGGAGAAGATAATAGACATCATGGTTTATTTGACTTTTCTAATGGATTGTTTGTTCCGCTGCAACTATGGCTAAAAACTTTTATCATCTACCTTATGTTCTAAATCTCTGATTTATTACTGATGAAGACTATTGATAATTTAATTATCTTTAGTCATGATATTCTTTACTGAGCTATTTGTGCTCACCCCTTTTGCTTCATAATTCCTTTCAGGTAATAAGAGTATAGATGGGTCGAGCGGGGATAATAGGGGAATAGAACGATGGTCAATAATTGTTGAAGTTTCCTATAAAACAGTATGAAAATAATTATTTTGAGAACTTTAACTGTGTGTGTCGTATTTTATACTTCATTTAATAGTTTATTTTGGTTAACCAAATAGGGTGAGGTGAACCCAACTTTTGAAGTGTGTGTTGTCACCACCATACAAGATGTCTAATCACCTACGACTTCGAGTTATCATAAGACATGGTTGTGCACATCCACTTGCTGATTATATCTATAAGCACTACCTATATAATCTTGGAGTATGGTTGGAATATAATTCTCAGTTTGAGACAATTGAGATAATTATATGGCAAGAGAATACCCACCATTAGAATGAACAAGATAGTAATCTTCTCGTTCTTCTTTGGGGTCTATTGGGTCAACCAAGGGTAATTCTCAAGTCCTATGATATCTATTATAACTTAGAAGCATGGTTTCCCATGTACGAAGGTTTTCTTGAGCATTTTCCAAAGATTTTAATTCCTAAAACAGTTATTGATTGTACCTTTATGTAACGTATCATTGATAAGGAGTGTGAGTACTATATTCGTATTAAAACTCACACTTTATGTGTGGTCTTATTGTGTACGATAATTGGATATAAAAGATTTGTATTTGGATTCTGTACCATGTATTTCTTGGTGACTCAGAATAGATGGGTTGTGTATTGAACCTATTTTGGGGGCGTCATAGTTCAGTTCATTCTGCTACTAAATTTTCACTATTTGAAATTATTTATGGTTTTAATCCTTTAACTCCATTGGATTTATCACTATTACCTGTTTCAAAATTTACTAATATGGATGGAAAGAAAAAAATTGAATTTGTTAAGCAGATACATGAGAAGACTAGACTCAACAATGAGAAGAGGAGAGAACAATATTCTAGACAGCCCAAAAGGGTCGACGTTAAGTTATATTTGAACCGGAAGATTGGGTGTGGTTACATATGAGTAAGAAAGATTTTCGGCTCCAAGGAGATCTAAATTGCTTCCAAGAGGAGATGGTTCATTTCAAGTTCTCGAGCACATTAATGATAATGCCCATAAACTGGATTTACCTGGTGAGTATAATGTTAGTGCTATATTTAACGTTACTGATCTAAGTCCATTTGATGTAGGTGATGATTTGAGGGCAAATCCTTTTTAAGAGAAGAGAAATGATGAGAACATGCCTAGCTTGGACGGGAATGGAAATCATGTAGCAGATACAGTGTGAGTTCCGATTAATCCCGTGACGAGAATTCGAACTAAAAGATTTAAGGAGGGTCTTAACAGTCTAATTAAAGAAGTTTGGGAGGATAAGGGTTCGAGTTCCAAGATAATTGGGGTGGATTCCAAACTCATGAATTTGGTGCAAGTGATTGAGACAAGCCAAGATTAAAAACTAGTAAATTATTTCTGACCAACCGGCGCTAACGGGCTTGGTTTAGTAAAGAACTTGGCGATGTCGAGCCAAATGTACAGGGAATCATGCCAAGTTCGGGAGGAACGACACTGTCGCCAACGCTAATAAAGGAGACAGTGTTGTCGCGCCATGTCAACAGGAATTCTGTGGAGGGACGGCGCTGCCACGCTAATGTTGGGCCTAACGCTGGCATTGCCGCTCCATGTCGCTGGCACAATTTTCAAAGATGCATTTTGGGCAGATTTTACAAGTTTTTCAGCAGATTTCTTTTATTTATTTCCATCTATTTAGGGATTAGACAACATCTTTCATATTTTTAGTGTATTTAGGATGATCTAATAGATAGGATTTTGATTCCAAATCAAATTGTGGATTCCGTATTGGATTCTAGTGTTTTCTTATTAGTATAAATTAGTCATATGAATGTAATACATATAACAATTATTCAATATTCATATTTATTAATTCTTGTGAGAATTATTCTCTATTTTTGGTTCTTTGAAGAATTCCTAAGTTAATTTCTTAGTTGTTCTTTGAGATTCAATTTGACTTATCATACAACAATACATAATTGTGTGTGTGGCGTCTTCTATCGCATCAATCGTCGATTGCGTCGAGGTTCCTGTTTTAATATAAACACGGGGTTTAGGCATCGTTGGTGTTCCATTCAACACAGATTTCGTTGTTTGATTGATTGTACCAAAATTTCGTCTCTTTATAGGCGTTGGGTTGAGGTGTCAAGAGATTTCCACCCTTATAACTTTACTATAAACAATCAGGACGATGACCACATCACGCAAAATAGGTTCAATACTCAACCCATTCTGAGTCGCCAAATACATAGTACAGAATCCAAATACAATCTTTTATATCATACGGTTGTGCAAAATACGACCACACAACTGTGAGTGTCAATACAAACTTGTAGAAAATATAAACACTCAAACTAAGTTCTCATTACAATTATTATCACACTATTTTATAAAAATAGTGAGGACTACTACTGCTCTAACTCGTACCATCACTCTGTCCCCCGACTAGTCCCTGCGACATTCTCATTTCCTGAAGAGAACAATGGAAGAAAAAGGTGAGCTCAACTAGCCTAGTAAAGAATATTATGACTAAGATAATGAATAATAAATTATCGTTAGTCTTTAACAATTCAGATAAAATATTATGGACAAACAGTTTTAAATCAACAACTGCAGCAGAAATAACAATTCATTAGAAGAGTTCAGTAGAGAATGATGTCTACTATCTTCTATGATTTAAAAGTCCATCAATATTTTATCTTTGTAACATCAATCAATATATTTCAAATCAAATATTCATCTTTGCACTACGGGCTAAAGATATTTATATCACCAGTGGTCATGTTCATCTCAACACCTGTCCATCTTTGCACTACGGGCCAAAGATATTCATCAGGTAATCATTCATCTTTGCAATACAGGCCAAATATATTCATCAAGTAATCATTCATCTTTGCACTACAGGCCAAAGATATTCAGTTATATCACCATTTAGGACTGAGGATGATGAAAAATAATATAAATAATGAATCCAGTGAGATAAAGGACAAAGATTAAGGATTCGTAATTTAGTTTATCCAAGTTCAAAAATACTCCATAATAATCAATTGTGGAGCAAAATTCAAGAATGAAGATCAAAACATGGATACAATCAAAGATAGGAACCATAACAGACAACTTGGACAAAGAAAAGAAAATTTAATTTTTCTGTGCATAGTGCCGTATTCGTGAATAGTGCAGTATACGTGAATAGTCCCGTATATGTGAATAGTAACCTCGAGATGAAAAGGTAAAAATTTCATAATAAAATTCATACCCATATTTCTGTGAAATGATATTGAAAGAAATAACATCATTTACAATAAAAAATAATATCCCTTACAAGGAAATAACATCCCTTACTTTAGTAGGAGATTGGATACTGCAATAGTGTAGTAGCAGAATACTCTTCTTCTTTCTCTCTCTAAAGCTTCTCTCTGTATAACTTTGTGAATTGGTGAGAAATAATGAAGAATTGAACTTCTATTTATAGAAGAACTGAAAGTGGCCCTTGGCTTTAACGAAGGGTCAAAATGACTCCTGGTAATATTTAAGAGGCAACTACTATTCGCGAAGGGGCAAATAACTCTTGAAAA
This sequence comes from Panax stipuleanatus, assembly GCA_020205555.1. NCBI lineage: Eukaryota > Viridiplantae > Streptophyta > Magnoliopsida > Apiales > Araliaceae > Panax > Panax stipuleanatus. The sequence continues at coordinate 20,971,750 of CM035116.1, forward strand.
AGCGAAGAGGCAAGTTACTATTTGAGTTACTATTTGCGAAAGTGACTCTTAGATGATGACCTATGGGTCCCAACTTACAAAATGCCACATATCACTATAACTTCCTTTGAGTGTCGGCAACTTCCTCTAATGGTTATGTTACTCATCACACAATTAATCAACGCTTTTTAATCCTTCCATAATTATTCACAATTAATATTATAGATTCGCAATATTGACAACCAGATCGTTCTCAGGAAAGAGGGGGCTTTATAGCCACTTGCTTACGTTATAAAATTTGCACATATTACCCATAACTTACCACATTTATCAAATCAACACCTTACTAATTAAAAATATATATAGAGAAAATTTAATTTTATTTATAAAAAGTTGGGGTCTTACATACATAACCTAATATACACATTAGGTATGAAAATTAAATAACCTAAGGATTATGGTATCGAAGAATATTAGTATTTAAAATTATACTAACCTAAGAGATTAATTTTATTATCTCAATTTATTATTTATTTTAAACCTAATTAAAGCAAGTCTAATTGGGTTATAAAATTAAATATACATGAGTAATTATTTAAAATCTAAAATGAGTGGATTAAAAATCCTAATTAAATAATTAGGGTAATGTAAAATTAATGTATTGGACCATACTAATTTACATGGCCCAATGATTTTATTGAGATCCCAAACAAATAATTAAAGGAATAGCCCAATTTTAGCCCAATTAAAGAGGGGTACTATGGTCATTTGATTAAGCAAATATTGCATTTAAAAATAAAGCAAAAATAGTAGAAAAAGGGGGGTAGGGGGCCGGCTCCTTGGGGGTAAAAGGGGAAAGAGGAGGTTTGTTTATTTTGTCCAAAAATACTACTAACTTTTTACCAACTAAGCTTATGTGTCAACTTGTTAACATAGACAACACTTATGATCAAGTGTGCAAGTAACAAAAATATGATGAAAAGATGGAAGTATTAGGGCAAGTATACTTACAATATAGATATACATAATTTATACTTACACAATCTTTGCCAACCCTTAAGCTTTGTTACTTCCATTTCATTTCAATCTCATTTCTCTTACTTCCAAGTAGCTAAGTAAAAGAAAAAGAAAGGAAGAGAGAGGAAGGGTAGCCACGGTCAAGAGGGGAAGAAGAAGAGGAGGGAGTTTGTTCATGCACCCCAAGTTCATAAGTTATTTTAGAAGGAAAAGGAGGATATCCCACAAAAACTAGGTAAAAATCAAATTCTTGTTTTATATTTTATACATTTTATGTAATCTTGTGATAGATTTATGGAAGTGCAAGTTCTATAAGACTAGAATCTTATGATAATGATAAATCTTGAGTATAACATGTTTAACTTGTTTATTTATATGAGTTTATGTTAGAAAATTTGGGAAAAAGAAGTTAAAGGAGCTTTTCTAGAAAATTTATTTTAAAAGGGTGATCTATGTTTTTTATTTTGAAATCTACAAATAGTTTTTATGATTTTCTTTCTTGGGATGCTAGATCTAGGAGTTAGGGGCAAAATCCATTTTGAAGCATGCAAAGATGTGTTAAAATGAGCAAGATATGAATTTTGTACCAAAACACCCCAACTGTTGGAACCTTGCAAGAACAGTCCACTTCCAGCCCATTTTCAGTAACCAAAACATATCCAAATTTACGCTTTGATGATGGAATCTTGTAGTCCGGAAAGATACGAATCCAACGAGACTGACTAGACGTCAATCAGAGTTATAGATTTTATTTTATTCAAGTTTTCGTAAAGGACCCCAAATCTGAAAAAATTTAAAAATTTAATCAAGAGTCTGCCGGTTTTCTTTTCCAGTGAACCGATAGGTAACTTCCGGCGACCGGTTCACCACATTTTCGGCCGGTTCTTGGGTCGGGTCTTGGACCATATTTTTTCTAAAATGATGAAGAATATTATAATATTTAATTTCAATTTAATTAAGTAATTATTAGTGTAATTAATGGTTTAAACCCTTTTAAATCATTTAAAATTACAAACTAATAAATTTTTAAGGCCACTAATTGGTTATTAAACTAATTACATATTGTTTAAGTGTAATTAACAGTTTAATTATTATTTAATTAACATTAAGTAATAAATAAATAGAATTGGTGTTATTAAACTAACTATTTATTATTTAATTAAGATTAAATAATAAATAAGATTAAATAATTTATTAATTATTATTTAAATAATGATTAAAGAATGTTTAAGGAGATAAACTATTTAATTATTATTTAAGTAAGAATAAGTAATAAATAATGATAATTACTTACTTACATGTTAGTTAAGTAACATAAAATTAATAAATTAATTATTAATTATTTAATTAATATTAAATAATAAATAAGAACAAATATTAATTAATTATTATTTAATTTGGGTTAAATAATAATTAAAGACTAATAAAGTTAATAAATTAATTATTTATTATGTAATTAATGTTAAATAATAAATAAGGACAAATATTAATTGATTATTATTTAATTAGGGTTAAATAATAATTAAAGACTAATAAAGTTAATAAATTATTTATTTATTAGTTAATTAATGTTAAATAATAAATAAGGACAAATATTATTTAATTAGGTTTAAATAATAATTAAAGACTAATAAGGTTTAATAAATTAATTATTTATTATTTAATTAATATTACATAATAAATAAGGACAAATATTAATTAATTATTATTTAATTAGGGTTAAATAATAATTAAATATTAATAAAGTTAATAAATTAATTACTTATTATTTAATTTATGTTAAATAATAAATAAGGGTAAATATTAATTAATTATTATTTAATTAGGGTTAAATAATAATTAAAGACTAATAAAGTTAATAGACTAATTATTTATTATTTAATTAATAATAAATAAGAATAAATATTAATCAATTATTATTTAACTAGTGTTAAATAATAATTAAAAAACTAACAAGGTTAATTATATTAGATAGTTAAATATTATTAAAGGATTAATAATATTAGATACTTAAAATATTATTAAAAGATTAATAATATTAGAGAGACTAAAGTATTATTAAATAATTAATAATATTAGGAAGCGAATAGAATATTATTAAAAGGTTAATAATATTATTCAAGAGTTAAGATGATTCCTTAATAATAATATTATCAAGGAACGATAATATTATTGAGTTAATGTGATATCTAAATATGTAATTATGTGATTAATGTTAAATAATATATGAGAATAATAATGTTATGAATAATTATACGTTATACTAATTGAAGGATCCATGATAGGTCTTTTCAAAGAGGATATGTTAAATTCATTAAGCGGATAAATAGAATTGCGTAGCAGTAGTCTGCAGACAAGGCAAGTTCCTTAACTCAAATTCGAGTTATTATTTTCAAAGCATGTTAGTGAATAATTATTGTTGATTATTTCACATTCCTTAATGATTATTGTTAATCTCATTTTGTGTAATTGAATTCCTGTTCTATTATAATTGAACTGTGAATTAATTAAAGTTCTTCCATTCGTAAACTGTTTATGAGATAAATCTATGCTAATTGTGTTAGCTAGATCAAATATGTTTAAATTTGATAAATCAAAAATATTTTAAAAGCTGTTCTTAACCAATTATCGATTGGATAAGAACTCTGGACTGAGAAAAAGAACGATTTTACTAAAGCATTATATTGGGAAACAATTGTTGCTCGCTTATTAAGTGTTTATGCATAATTCACCGAGTATGAAAGGTTGATCCCCTTGACTACCAAAACTTATTAAAAGGACCAGTTTAAATACTGACTACCTTAGTATATGTTTATGGTTATTCTAAACTACTCAGCATCTATTATTCAATTATTCGCATATTCAAGTATTGAGACTTAATTCATATTCTTTCACAATTGAATTTCATTGTTGAACATTGAACTTTTAATTCCTTTCTAATCATGATATATCTCCATTGTATTTAAACTTGCTAAGCAAATTAGTTGCTTACTCTTGCTATATCATGACGTTTATTTCAGCTAAGCCCGAAGGATCAAATAAGAAAGACAAAGGCAAGGGCAAAGTCCAGGAATAGTTTATGTGAATGTTAATTATTATATTATTTGATGGAATTATTTATGTAAACCTTTTGTAATATTAAAAGTAGGTTTAAGTTAAGGTTAAGAAGACTTTGAGATTATGTTGTAAAACTTTATATTAATGAACGATGTATGTTTATTATTCCGCAATAGTTATAGAATGCTTATAATAATGATGTATGGTGAACACCAAACTCGAGGTTAGAGAATCCAAATTTGAGAGCGTCATATGTCAGAAGATGCAGCATTGGCTTATGAAAGAATCTTATTTAATTATTTTTAATCATTTAATATTTTCTCCTCTTTGACTAACCATTTGCCAATCATAATGACAGAGAAGATGACGAGGATGTTGTTAAAAGATGCTCCGGGGATCCTCACATTGCGGTGACATTAAATGACTCCAATATATCGGAGTTGATTAGGTTGGGAAAATTAAAAAAAAAATCCAGCCGTGCTTTGGACTTCAAAAGACATATATTTAATATTAATATATTTATATATATGGAACACTAAAAGTCAATACTCACGTTCATAACAATATCCTTGAAATGAACGCAACATTCATCCCAGACTTCGAATTTGCCCTACTCAAATCTGTAGAACAATACCTTCTCAATGATTCCGACTCTTTAACAGTTTTCCCGGTGTTGCATTCATGTAATGCACAAGAATATAGCCCTAGCTCATCGCATAATGATCCGTTTCCACCAAATAATTGTCTAAACATGCCATTAGGTACCGTGCATTTCTCTTCAGAGAAGGATGTAAATTTGGAGGCGGATGAATCAGCAAATAGTGTTAAGGATGAGCTTAAGAGTCAGGCGCCACCAGATTGGAGGCGGTATAGAGGAGTGAGGCGACGGCCGTGGGGGAAGTTTGCGGCGGAGATAAAGAATCCAGCTAAGAAAGGCGCAAGGTTGTGGCTTGGAACTTATGATATGCCTGAGGATGCAGCATTGGCTTATGATCGGGAGGCTTTTCGGATTTTTGGAGCACGAGCAAAGCTTAATTTTCCACATCTAATGGCCTAGAGCCGGAGCCGGTTAGGGCAACTTATAAGCTGCCAGCATCAGCAGAATCTTCAACAACACAAGCTCAAAAGAAGTGAAGAAACATAGAAGGTAGCTAAAGCCAATATATATCCTGTGCTTACACATTGAGATTTGAGGGCCAACTTTTCTCTTCGCATCTTTTTCCATTTTCTTTTTTCTCTTTTTCACTTTGATGGCCAAGGATTAGTTGGTGTGATACTTGTAAATAAGCTGATCTCCACAAACAAAGCATCCACCATATCTAGATGTGAAGATCAGTTTTTTTTTTCATTGCCCATATGCAATGTTGCATGTAACAATTTGCCAAATTAAAATTCATGAAATCAAGCTTCTTGGATCTTGTTTTCCCCTCGAATTAAATTGTGAGCTTCTGGTACCTTCAATCTCAATGACTAATAAGAATTTAAGCTACTCTTTTTGTGCAAACAATTTGGATGATACATTGTTGTAAAACATACTAAATAATTAGGGTGAAATAATGTGAAGATTCAAGAAAAAGAAAGCATGTATTATAAACTGAACCATGATCCCATATAAATAAAAATTAAAAAATTATCTCCTTAAATTTAGTTACCGCAAGATTAATTTATTTATTTAAGCTTTCCCCAATTGAAAGAAAGGGACTCCCAAGGCTATGAAGGAATTACTGTTGCAGCTCAATAAAAAAAAATTATAGGCTATAACAAGAAACGCAAGTCTTTTTTGGTTGGACTACATATCTCACAACTAAGATTAAATTTTAAAAAGATTGAGGGGACCATGACCCAAACCAGCTCCTATGTAGTTTCGTATGATAAAAGGACAGAATCTTTCATAACTAAATCTCGTAAATCTTTAATTTATATATGAAATGAATCGTCAAAAATTAAGTTGCCTTATTTCTTGCTTTTTTAATCATGTCTTTCTTTTCTTTATTTTATTAGTGCTCTGTGGAATATAGTAATACACCTTAGAAGAAAGAGAAAGTTATACAAATTAGTCAAAAGAATTGTATGATTATATTAAAACAAAGTAGTCCAAAAGTAATCCATGAGTTAATTAGTATATATGGTCTAAAAGCTAGAGTTTAAACGCATTTAATTAGAGAAACGTTTAAAAAATAGTCAAAATTGTAGCAACATGATCAATTAATTATTGGCATAAACCTTTATTAGGCTTCTGTTACTAGCTCCAAAAATTGTAGAGGAAGTCGGTGCTTTTTTTTGAATAATTTTATATTCAATGTCTGTTCTTTCCAAAAAAAACTTTTTTTTTCGATCAGCAAAAATAAATTTTCATTAATGAAATCACCCCCCAAACCTTACAAAAAGACTGGCAATCCGAGAGTTATGGATTACATATTTGAAGAAGCATATACAACCATTCATTCTTATACACAACCATGGCTCAGAACTCCATTTATGCCTATTAATCCTATCAACATTTGCATGTATCAATCCCATTGGAAAGAATACCTCTTAAATTACTCCACTGATTCTACCCAACACACCACCTCTTTATTGAAAATCCTGAGATTACTGTCCACCCATATAGTCCAAAAAGTGACTGCAACTATGATATTCCTGCACCAACATTGAAGCTTTTTATGGTTTTCAAACCTGCATAACTAGCACTGAATTTGAAAACCTAGCAGCAAATTGTATTGCTTTCTTATATTTTTCCTTTCGCTAGGGTAGGACTGAGTATGTTACTCTATGTATGTATATGTATGTTTAATTATATATGGGGAGTGATCCATAACCAAAGTTGGATGTGAGCCCCGTTCAACCAATGCAGATTCTACCATTGATTTCTCTGATCCAAAAAAGCTATAATTATTTTCATCCACATAAATTTTATGCGGATGGTGGAACCTATCCGCACAATAGTTGTGTATATAAGATCTCATCCCACAACTATTACAACTATTGTGCGGATAGGATATAATTTTTGAGTTCTCATCCACATAATAGTTGTGCGGATGGTATATCACATCCGCACAACTATTGCTGTGAACGAAACAAATCTTCGGTTATTCGATCTTTTTTTAAACGGTTATAAATGAGTTGGATAATAAGGGTTTCTATCCAACTTTGAATATAGATCATTATTCATTATGTATATCAAAATTTTAGTAATTTTGTTTTACAGTTAGACCTGTAATTTTGTACCCTATCTGTAATTCTTTGTCCTCCCATGCCATTTCTTTGACGTATTATTGTTTACTTTTTTTGGCAAAGTTACAATATATGATAGGTATTTAACAGTGTATGACAAGTTGACACCACCTATATATAAAGTTCTAACCATGGCCATTTTTGTTGTGATAAAAACAAGATAAATTGTCTACAATGAAGGAAATTGACATGAAAACTTGCTTGTATTCATATTTTTGATTGTTTTTGTACGGTTGCACTGTTAGGTTAATGTGACACCCTCAATTTTGGGTACTTTTAAACCCCAACAATGATGCATCACGTTACTAACCACTAGGAATATTCATAAAGACATAAGATAATCACTAAATTATTACAAACCATATTAATCTAACTTCTCAGGTTCTAAGACCTTTACAAGTTTGGAAGCATCAAAATATAATAATTATTACATCATTCTACTTAATGTATATCATTCATAACCTAAACTATTACATAATATATTTTATCCTGTAACTTTTCCTTTTCCTTTGTCTTTCTTGCCCGAGATTTCGCCCCGCTCGAGCTTAGCTGAAAATATTTTCATATAAAGCAAGAATGAGCTAACAAGCTCATCAAGTATAATAGTTGAATAATAACAAAATCAAGAATCATGTTTTATTTCAACAACTGAACAATAGTTGTGAAACTATCTCGAATAAATATGAATAATAATAATAAATTTCTTTTTTATTTAACATTATTGAAACTACATACTGAGCGGCCAAAAAACCTTGAACATTTTTTTTTTCATAAAAGGTTTAACTGAAATTCATCTGTAACTTACATTTTCTAAGTACGTTAGGGGATCAGCCTATTGTACTTATATTGTGCACAACCTTTTTCTTTTAAACGACTATTTGCGTTTACATTTACACTGCGAAGGTCAGTCGGAATTCCGACCAGAAATTTCATAATAATAGGGTTATTCATCTCAGACAAGTTATAATCCTTACCAATTTAATTTAGCTTAGATGACATTTAAGAATCTAACAAATGCATAGCATATCTTAACATGTGTCTAGCCGATACGTTATTTTATAATAATTCATAAAATATCGAACTTTAAATCTTTAAATAAGAATGAAATTTTAGCATTCTGGATAACTTGTGCAATTATAAAATTTATTGCATAAGTTTAGATTTCACAAAATAGATAAATACTATGTAAATTAATATTTTAATACAATTTGTATTCGAAGTTGAAAAGCTCACATAATAATATGATTTATGGAAATAAAACTCATGAAAAAGTTTAAGAATACTTACCTGAAGTGTTCTTTATTAATTACTTTAAAAGCGCTCTTCAATTATCCTACACATTTAATTAATAATAATATGACAATTAGTCACATAAAAACTACACATATTGGTTTACATCACATTATTACTCATTTTATATTGTTCGCGTTTTATAATTTAATTAGCGCGACAATCTTCTTTAAAAACGTCTGACAGCGTTGCAGCATTCGGAAATGCAACAACCCTCTTAACGACACCTTATAATGGTTTATACCCATTAGTGTTTATTGTATAATATTTATTATTATTATTATTATTATTATTATTTTCAAGTTGGGATATTTTAGAACAATTGTAAAAAATATCGCATGTCGTTGAGACACAACACGACTACATACTCGTGACACGCCCGACACACATGACGCCAATCAACGTTGCCCAACATGTCCCAACGTGCACCACTGTCGCTCGGTGTCCCTCAACATGATTCGACATGCATCACGTTGCGCGATATTGCACAACATGTCTTTAATTGTACTATTTGACCCTCCTCATTCTAACCCTCATAGCTTGGATGTTATAAGTCGGAATTAGTCCGTTCTCACTGTCATTTTCTTCCTTACAACATCTACAATTCCCCCGGGCATAATTGTTTTCCAAACCCATTTTCAGGATGAAACAGTGGCCCCAAAAACCTTCTGGCGACAAACTTTCTGTTTTTGGCAGATTTGACTAGCCTTCTTTCAAAGGGCATAACTCCCACCTCCGAACTCGAAATGAGGTTATTCTTACGTCTACAAACTCCTTATTCAACGTACTACATAACCCCCAAAATAAAAAAAATTCCAGTAGCCCAATCGGAACAGAAATCTGCTCGAAAATCAGGGTTCACGCTAGTTGTTTTTAGCTTTTAACTAATCTTACAAAAAAATTGCCATGACTTCGTTACACAAGATTTTTCTTCTGTTTCAATTGAGTGGTGTTCGTAACTCCTAGGATCATAAAAAACACGCTAGAACTTAATTTTTACATTTTTAACCCACACAAAAAGCATTCCAAAACAACCCTTAGTCCACTATTAGTCCGTTCTTTTATTCCTTTACGCATATGTTTGTATTTTCATTCTTGGTTCCACTTTTCATGCAATTTAACAAGTAGTTTAGCATATTTAAACTATATACACCCTTATCACTCCAAGATTCTTCCATGATCTTTCATTAAAACACATCCACCAATAAGGCACTTCCTAACATACTAGAAAACTTTTAAAAGAAAGAAAAAAAATGAAATAGTTAGGGTTCTTACCTTTGATGCTCTTCATATTCATCCTAGCTTTCACTTGATGATCAACTTGACCCTTGCCCTTCTTCTTTCCTTTCTTGGTTGTGCCCTTCTATTCCTCTATCTCTCTTATTTTCTTTCTCTTGCTCTTCTCTTCTCTTTAGCCTTAGGACTAAAGATGAAATGAAATGGCTAAGTGTTTGTTGATTAAATGAATCATTCAAAACTTAACCTAACCAAGCTTGAGTTAGGCTAACATAACCTTAATTAAACTAACTTAAGCTAGACAAAATGATATCTTAAGGACTTGTTTGACAAGCACAAAATGGATGGAGGGAACAAATCATTAAATGACTTGCTTGTTGGATAAAAACTTACTAAATATAGTAAGTGACACACCCCATTTGTTTCCCCATCTCATCCACCCGGCCACCTCTCTCTTTCTCTCACTTTTCAACATTCAATTAACCTTAAGCCTAATTATGCTTGCAAGACACATGACCATCATCTTTCCCTACATATGACACATGTAATTTTCCAACCTTTTGGCTCCAAGTACTTAGGTTTTATCCATAAGCTTGAGCCAAAGCTCTAACCCTAGCCAAGCCACCTTAACCCTACGCTCAAACCCTTGGCTCAACCCTAACCAAGTCATCCCAAACCCTAGTCAAGCCATTTCAAACCCTAGACTCAACTTGGCTCGATTACATAAATATTTAGTTTATTTTCTATTTAACTTTCTAACTTTTTCGTTTTGTCAAAATATTGACTTTCTCATATCGAAATTTTAATTTTACTTTCCATCCCCATTTCCCGAATAAACACTATATCGTAAGTCGAAAATTCAAAAATACGAAATTGCGTTTTTAGGGTTAATAGTATTTTTATGTCTTTTTCGATAAAAATAATTTTATTGGAGATTACGTCTGTCTTTTTCAAATAAACGTTATGTCGTAATTCGAAAAAGTTCAAAAAACAAAAAAAGCGTTTTGTACATTTTATGAATAGTGATTTAGTGTTTTTCTCGAATTTTTTTTATTTCGTCTAAAAATTCCAACACACATTCATAATCACATAACACATAACCGATGTCAAAAATCAACCTTTAACTATATAAAACACAAACATTTCCATAAAAATACTTATTTTATTCAATAAATATTTGTGACAACCCGAAAATTTAGAAGATCTTGAATGATTAAATTAAGGGTTAAAGTTTAAAACTTAGAGTGGAAATAGAGGATTAATTAGAAAATTTAAAACCTATATGGTTTGATTTGAATTTTTAAGCAATGTAAAGAAATTAATTAAGAATGATAGAAATTTTGAAAAAAATAAGAAAGAGATTATGTACTGGTATATATGGAAATTTATTAAGGAATTAAATTTCAAAAGAAAAGATATTACAAGATTAAAGTTAATGTGTATATGTATAGATACATATATACTTAGAAGGTGTTATTTTTTTAGCCAAATAAGATGAATGGTTAATTTAAAATTAATCATACAAGAATAAATGAAAAGCTTCATTATAGAAGCTTGTGAAAATTAAACCTAACCTAGTAGTCAAGCGTTAGAAATTTTATAAAAAGAAATAAGAATGTGGCAAGTCAGAATAATATATATGGCAAACCATATGAAAAAGGCTTATTGAATGTAGCAAACTTTATTAAGAGGTTTAATAGACATTAAATTATATGTCTAGTCTAATAAATGAGTATATAAATCATTTTATGATTTATGAAGAATATGTATGTTTACTTAATATGGTAAATATATTAAATTATATTTGCTATATGTAAATAAATTGATATAAACAATATATAATGTGAGAGAATAAAATTATTAATTATTTTCTGTATGTGATATGTGCATGTTTGGTGTAACTTATAATTGGGAGTTAATAAATATATATTCAATATATATATATATATATATATATATATATTACGTGGAGAAATAAAATTGTTCGGAACAATTTGCGTAATAAGGCAAAAAGAGGCGGGTTAAGCATATAATATTTATATATATTTTACTCAAGAGTATTAGAATAAATTCTTATATGAAATTAATTTAATAAAGAAATTAAAGATATCATATTTATCGTAATATCTTAAGTAAGTAAATAAATTCTTAATTGAAATTATGTTAATGAGATAAAGATATTATATTATAATATTTTGGGTATGTAAATAATTGTATTTGCATAAGAAATTATGTGTAGCATATTTATTTTGTAATTATAAAATAAATATGTAATTTAAGTATGTTATGTTTTATATAATTTATATATCAAAGATGGGTTATATTATTTTTGTTTTTAATTATTTTCTTGGTTCCCAAGTATAATTAATTTAGGGTTGTTTTGTTTAAATACCAATGTAAGTCTTGAAATCTTCAAATTATTGAATATTGAGATTAATATTGGACATTTATATTGTAGATATATGTTTTGCTAGAGTTAATAGACGTAGAGTTGAAACTCTAAATCCTAGTGATTTAAGTGTAGAGCTTAAATCCTAGGTTTTTATTCTGTTACTTAAAATTAATTGATAATATTTGTACGATGTATTTGATACAGTAAATCAATTTAATAATCTTATCCAATCACATGCATTGATATATGTCGTAATCGTAATTCGGCTGAAATCTTTCACAATATATAACAAAATTATTTTTATTTTTTAATATGTGCATAAATTATATTTTGCTTGTCCTTTTATTAGGGAGGGAGAGAGTGTGTGTTTCAATTTTACATAAAGATAATCCAAAATGCAATGGACCAACGGTTCGCAATAAATTTGAGATTTTAAATTAAAATATTTATTTAATGAATAAATTTGTACTATCAATAAAGCCATTGACCTCATTTGCTGTAATTTGGCCACACATTTTTTATTTTTACTTTTGCCTCGATAACTAGATACTCGTGTTTCGTTTCTCACAAACACGTGTATAAGAACGGTTAGTCTTGCTTGCATTTGTCCTCGCGTATAATAAATATTGTTTTCAAAAAAAATATAACAGATTAATTTTTCATAAAAAATTTAAATAAAAATCCAATAATTTTAAAAAGAAAAACATTCACTATATTAACGTGGAGTCTATTATGAACAAATTTAAAACTTATCTTATACTCTTTCCACGTTAATTTTCTTAATATATGTAAAAATATGTGTAAACGTATTTTTTGAGTTTTAAAACACACAATGTTTACAAACTTACTATCATAATTTTATCATGATATGGTACTACTAATAAATTAATAGATTATTAATTTTAAAAATAAACATAGACCAAAAATATGTTGTTAATATTATAAATTTTATATGAGTCTCTTTCTTTTTATTTTTTTGAGACGAAAAGGAGTACTACTTCGTTTTCAAAAAGATGAGCAAAATATATTTTTTATGCATATTAAAAAAAGTAAAGTAAAGAAAAGAGTAAAAAAATTTTAAATTTATTCTTAATGACTTTATAAAATTACATAAAGTGATGAATATTTTTATTTTATTATACTAATGTACCATACAAAATGACATACTTACCATTCAATTTATGTATTTATCTCATTCTTTGGGATAAACAAATTTATACTTTTAATCATCTTTTTCAGGAGAGGTAGAATTATTTTCCCTTATTAGGGTCGAAAAACTAAAAAAAACTCTAGTATTTTTATATGTTAAAATGATATTTTCATATGAATCTCTATCATATGGAATGAAACTCACTCATTATAGAAGGATTATGTGAAAATATTAATTTTTTATCTAAAAAAATCAGTTAAAAAAATCACAAAATTTATAAATCTGCAATTGTCGGTTTTTCTTCAAATTATTCTCCTCAGTCAAATTTAACCTGTTCCCTACCAGTAAGCTCACGTCTACCTCTGCAACCTCATCACTGACCTCTATTACGCGCTGAGAGCAAGCGTGTGACCCATCCTTACTCTGCTCCCTCTCTCTACTCTCTCTCTCTCACACACTAGTTTGGGGTTTTGATGAACAGATCTTCTGCTCCGTTTAAGTATTCCAATTTTTCAGTTCTGAAGAATATACCGGAAAAAAGTGAAGTTTGTCAACAGTATCGTACACAATTTCTCTTCCAAACAAGGCCCTAAAAGTATTCAAATTCAAACACTCCTCATAAAGATTACCTTTATCAATTTTTTCCCTCTATCCTAAGTTCCTAACTTATTTTGTTAATCTTTGTTTCTCAGGAAATTAAATACTGAATTTGAAGCTGGGACGGACCCTGAATTTGTTGCTACCATGGTAAGTTTTTCTATCTCCCAATTCTGTTTTTTCGTAAGTAATTTATACATTTATTTATTTATGTCAAAATGTTGTATTATTTTTTTTCGTTTCATGCTAGTGGCTATTGAATTTGGTGTAGGCTCTCATAAGTGGTTTGTGTGCTGTATGGTGTATTTCCTTTTTCCCTTTTTGTGGGTTGTTTTTCATTTGGGAGTTCATGTTAGAAAGATCAGATGGGTAATGATAATTTTTATTATTGGTTTTATTTTTTATTTATTGGTTTTTAGTTGTGTTTGTAGTTGATCTTTCGGTAGTTGAATTTACTAATACATGTTGGTCTATATTTGTACTTATACATTAACTTTGGATGAATCTAGTGAGGAACGAAAATAAATTAAATAAATTGTTCTCTTGATAAGAGAAACAGTAAATTATCAAGGCTTTACTAGATATTTAGGAAAGTTGTTTAATTACTTGAATTTCCTTCGTTCATTAGTTCTTAAATTTTTAAAAGCTTATTTTGGATTTGCTCTTTTAAAATTGCATATAATTCTATCTAGTTGCATATTATTGCATTGTTATTATTAGTTTTTGGGATTGGGATTGCGATTGCATAGGCTTAGACTTGTAATTTTAATTTGTTTCAATTAAATTTATGTATTATCTCAGCTTTGCACTTGCATTTACATCATGACCCAAGCTGTTTTAGAAGAAATTCAGGTCCAATTAGTGGCCATAGTTGCACAACGGGGTCAAATGAATTATAGGATCACACACATTGAACAAAGACATCCTGGAGTGGAACCTCAAAGGAATAATGGGAATGGGCATGTCGAAAAACCACATGTTACTAGGCATGATCCTTATGATTATGATTATAGGAAATCAAGGTAGATGCACTAGAGTTTGACGTTAAATTTGATCCCAATGCATTCCTTGATTGATTGTCTAGTATGGAGAAATATTTTAACTGGTATGAAATGTCTGAAGATAGGAAGTTGCTATTCGCCAAAATGAAATTATTGAAATTAGCCAATTTATTCTAGTCAGGGGTTGAGAGAGACTTATAGATCTTAGGTGAGCCACCCATCAGGCATTAGAGGAGATGAAAAGTCACTTAAAGCAATATTATTTACCCATAGGACATATTGATAGGTTAATAAAGCAGTATGACAACTTTCATTAGGGTAATAATGTCTGTTGCCGATTACATCTGCAGATTTAGAGAGTTGACTCAAAGATGTAGGATCGGTGAGTGATAGTTTGACCATTATGAAGTTCAAGAATGGATTACTTCCTGAACTTCAATCACACATCCTGGCATCACTACCTTAGATGACTTTTTTCAGTCAGCTCTAGATAATGAGTATAGGTTACAAGGTATTGCTAGGAGAGTCTCTTCATACTCAGGTCAGCCTAGTGACCAAAATTTCCCGTAGAATAGACATTTCCCACTTCTCAAGCGTTTTCTAGGGCTATTAACACCGTAGTTGGGTCATCTCGTGACAAAGGGAAGGGATGTAGCTGCACCCAACTTTCAGTCTACTACACATGAGAGGTGCTTTATGTGCCAAAGGTTAAGGCACAAATCTTTTGAGTGCCCCAATTGCAATGATCACCAACAAGTAACAATAGTAGGGGAAACTTCAAAAGAGTATGGGGATATTGTTGGGGCTGAAGTCGAGGATAAGTATGACTCGTAGGATGAGAAGGCTGATGAGCACCTAGAGGATATAGGTATTAGGTAGGTGTCATGAGATGCGTTTTCATGAGTCATAGGATAGGATGATTGGAGGAGAACCACCATATTTCAGACCTACAACAAAGTAAGTGGTGTCTCTTCTAAGTTGATCATCGATAGGGGTAGTTGCTTAAATGTGGTTGCTAAGTCCGCTTTACCACGAATGAAGTTAAAGGGAGAACCACATTCCCAGTCTTTTAGCATCGCCTGGGTCAACAAGATCATCCATTCCTGTGTCAAAGAGATATCTAGTGTCGATTCACCTTCAGGGCTATGAAGAGTGTATTTGGTGTGATGTCCTTCCTGTGGATGTTGCACATATTATACTAGGGCAACCTTGGTTATATGACTGTGATGTAATTCATTATAGGAGGACGAACACATATGCGCTTACACACAAGGGGCATAAAATATCATTAGCACCTGTGAGATCTCGAGTGTCGTCCAATAGTCAACCAAAGGAGACTAGCTTACTTACCCAACAAACCAAATCATTCCATATTCTTAATAGAAAGGAGTTTGAACGAAGTGTGTTGGAGGAGAAGGTTGTGTATGTGGTGGTAGATAGAGAGGTGAGAGATGTTCCTGAGGAGAGTTCTAGAGAGATTCGTAGTGATGTTAAGCATATTCTACATGAGTTTGTTGATATTATGCCTAGTGAATTGTCCGATGGTTTACCATCTCTTATGGACATCCAACATGCAATTAACCTTGTTCTGGGGTCTTCTTTACCTAACTTGTCACATTATAGGATGCATCCCACAAAGCAAACTCAAATGAGACAATAAGTAGTTGAGTTGTTGAAGAAGGGCTTTGTTAGAGATAGCCTTTGCCCTTGTGCCGTTCTAGCCTTATTCACCCCTAAGGCTGATGGGAGTTTGAGAATATGTTGTGATAGTCGAGCCATAAATAAAAACCATAAAGTATATGTGATAACCCTGAAAATTATGAGACTTGTCTTAAATAAATAAATAAAGGTTTAAAGAATAAACCTAGATTTGAAAATAGAGGAATGATTAAAATTTTCGAGAAAAACCTATATGGGTTAATATTTGAAAGAATGTAAAGAGACTTAAATGAGAATGATAGAAATTCTGAATAATAAGAATTGAGAAGATTGTTATATGAAGTTTTGTAATTAAAAGAATGTTAAAGAATAAAATTTTTGTATGAATTTATGAGAAAGGTGAATAAAGATGTTAATACCTGAGAATAAGTAGGTAGTCATGAGCCGAAGCAAAATAGTTAAGACTTGGGCTAAGAATTGAATTATGTCGATGGATTGGATAGAAAAGGATAAGGGAAAGAGATAATAAGATAATACTTATGATAAGTTAAGATGAGGAGATGAGTTGTTAAGAGAAATTGTGTAAGTGTTGGATACTAAACTAAACTAGAACGTTGCAGTAATAGTGATTCCGGCCAGGAATCCTTGTAAATGGGGAAGAAAGTAATAATTAAAGTATGAACAAATAAACAAATATGGTTAATTGAATTAAGTATGTCAGAATCAAGATAAAACTATGTTAGTAATTAGCATAGCTTGAATGTTGGCTTTGACTGGCAAATAAGAAAATGAATAAGTATAAAGTAATTAGCTAATATGATTAGCAATAAAAAAGAAGCAAGTTAAAACTCAAAATTTGAGTTAGAGATAGAATTTTGAAGCACGGACTGCTCGGTTGCGTCCAGAACGTCAAGTTTAGTTAGAAAAGACTGTAAACACGAAATGTGTCAGGGTTGACTTTTTGGTCAAAGTCAACAGTTGATTTTTATGGGAAAAAAGTCAAAATCGGAGTTAGGAGTGGAATTTGAAAACACGAATTGGATATTTGAATCCGAAGAGTCGAAATTAGTAAGAATAGACTGTAAACACAAAATGTGTTGGGATTGTCTTTTTAGTCAAAGTCAACAGTTAAATTTTTCGGAGAAAAGTCAAACTTGAAGTTCGGAGATAAGTTTGAAGAAACGGATGTGCCCATGACGTTGGGAGCATCGAATTTAGTAAGAATCGACTATAAACTTGAAATTTAATTTTTCGGGTCCGAAAATCAAGGACGGAATTAAATACGCAAAAAGAGAAATTAAAAGCAGGACCCACAATGGTCAAATCTGCTGGAAATTTCAGCACATGGGTTAGGTAAACCACCCCCACCTACTCCTCACCAACTCTACCTAATCCTAAACTACTCTTTCTCCTAAATTTCATTTAGCTAAATAAAGGAAAGGAAGACAAAAAATTTACTCTCATTCCTACACTCCCTTGTCCGATCATAATAGAGAGGAAGAGAGAGAAAAGGGCCGCCATTAAAGAATAGCAAGAAGAGAAGAGAAGAAGATGAAGAAGAAATCAAGAGAAAAATCCTAAAGGTATAAACTTCAAACCTTAGTTGATTTCCTAGTTTGTGTAATTTATTTTGGTTGGTTGTGATGAAATAATAAAGTTATGATTCTTGACCTCTAAAATCATAGATCTACATGATTAATAGTGTTTCATGTTAAGATCGAACCATTTTGGGTGTTGAGAGTTTGAACAAAGAAAGAAAACAAAAGAAAAGAACGAATAGTGGACTGCTGAACCAAAAAGGAAATTCGAGGTTAGCTAGAATGCTCTAAAAATTATGGGCTTTTGGTATGTCATAGTACACTGAATAAGCTTTTCATAGACTCTGGAAAGGACTAAATCCGACTTCAGAGGAAAGAGTTATGTCATTTTAAAGTAACCGACTCAAAACTGGAAAACCAATTCGGTTCAGTCCCTTTTACGAAATTTCTGGAATTTTTTTACTTGGAATTTAAAGATCGTTCAAGGAAAAAAGTTGTAGTCCCGAAAGTTAGCTTCGCGTGAGCTCAAGAAGCGCCTAAAAATGTTTTAAAACGAAAAATTTATGACTGTTTTAGTGCAAGAGGGTCAAGCTGGAAAACATTTGAAAATTGTTACGAGAGGACATTTTTGGAGCCTATTTTAAGCTGTCTATGAGGTCTGAAATTAGTGGGTTATATTTTTTAAAAATACTTTGGTATGCCATGTATAACATATCCAAAAATTGGATTAATCGGAGTTACGAGTAATGCGTGAGAAAATCGCGAAGTAGCTTGTTTGATAAGCGCACGCAAGGCCAACAGCAGCAGCCAGGTAGCGCTTGCCCACGCCTGCCCAGCCGCGCGGCGCCGTGCTGCTGTTCGGCGTTCTTTTTGAGCACTGTTTTGATGAGTTTTCATTATTCATTTTCGCGGTGTGATTTTTTTTTAAAATACTATGACATGAGGTCTATAACATGCCCAAAATTTCACTATTATATGACTCATGATTTGAGAATTAAAAATGAGTAAAGGAACATGTCAGAACTTAAAAACGAGTGAACGCCAAGCGTCGGCGCGTCGAGCGACTTTGGCGTTCGACGTTCCGAATCGCGTTCCGGCGAAATAACAAGTCGTAATAAATCTAATAAAGTCTTACGGGTCGAGATTTGACTATAAGTGATATTTTGTGCCGAAAATTTTATTTCGGACATAAATAAAGCAATAAAAATATGTAATAAATATAAATTACATATTTAAGCGAAATAAAGGCTATAGTTGCCTATAAAATTATTTTGTGGTGCAACGAAGAACGTAAAACCTTTGAAAAATTGTATTAATCTTAAAAATGATATTTTGAGATTTCCCGGGCTCAAAATGAGGTTTTTGAGCTGAGATTTACGTAACGAAATATATACATATATATATATACACATATATATGTATAAAGCAATAATGCAAATAGTCGTAAAACAAAAAATAAAGCGAATGTGTTAGTGAGATAAAATATTTATATATGAGGTAACAATCAGTGTTGACTCATGAACGGACAAACTGATGTAAAAAAAATTTAAATAAAAGAAATAATATAGTAAATTGAGTTTTACTATAAAAGCTATGTATTAGTTGTTTAAACTCCGAATTTGTGAGTAAAGGTAAATGATATTTCTGAAATCGAATATAAATGGTTTAAGCTTCAAGATATATAATATTTACATCTTAAAATGTGTGAGACCTTTATAAGCGATTAAAATATTATTAAATAATTAATAATATTAGATTATTAAAATATTATTAATTGATTAATAATATTAGTAAATGATTAAAAAGTTATTAAATAATTAATAATATTAGATAAGAATTAAAATATTATTAAATAGTTAATAATATTGGTAAATGAATAAAATATTATTAAATAATTAATAATATTTGTGAATGATTAATATTCTATTAAATGATTAGTAATGTTAAGAAGTGATTAAATATTATTAAGTGATTAATAATATTAAATGATTAAAATATTATTAAAGGATTAACAATATTAGACAAGAATTTAAGTAATGGTTAAGTGATAGTAATATTATTAAGGGATAATAATATTACTAATGAGTTTAAAAATTATTCAATGAAAGATTAAGTATTAATTCACAAGTTATATGATAAAGTAATGGTACAGTCGTACTCTTTAATGATTGATGTATAGTATCTGGGCTAAACAATTCCTTCAGGGAGCGGAGGTAAATACGAACTAGCTACCGATCTAACTCGCTGTGAAATACAGTGTAGACGAGACAGAAAATTAGTTTGTTGGTTGTTTGTGGGAAACCACTCAGCATACTGTATTGAACACTGTTAAAGACTCGATGTGTACTAAGTTTAGAATTGTGGATACGTATGGTGTTAAGATGTTACCTAATATATGACTATGTGGTTAAATGTTAGACAATTTACTTATAAAGTAATAGTATTGTGAGTTAAAGTATGTTATGCTAATTGAAATATCAATCTTACAAGTGATAGATCTTTTCAATAAAGAGATTAAATTAGATTGTGTAGCAGTAATCGACGGTACAAACAAGTTTTCCTTAACTCAAACTTGAGTTATATTTTCAAAGCATGTTAGTGAATAATTATTGTTGATTATTCACATCTATGTTGATTATTGATTCGCAGTTAGTGCATGTTGCATATGTCTCATCAAGTATGAAAGGCTGATCACCTTCATTACCATAAGGTTCTGTTAAAGTTGTTCATGGTCCTTGTTGGCATTAAACATTATTGACTCAGTCATTCAATTATTGAAATTATGATTCATGCTCTTTCACAATTATTATATTGTTGAAAACTTGAAAGCTTATTTTTTCTTTCAATCATGATATATCGTTGTTGTTTTAAACTTGTTGAGCAAAGTAGTTGTTCACCCTTGCTATATCATGATAACAAATTTCAGATTAAAACGAAGGCTCGAAAAATGACTGAGACAAAGGCAAAGTTTCAAGAATAAATTGTTATGCAGTTATAACTACTAAGTTATCCGATGCAAATGATATTGTAAGCCTTTTTAAGTTATTAAAGGTATGAATTCAGTTAAGGTTAATAGACATTGGGAAATGTTATAGAATTATGTGAAATAAACAATTTATATTTATATATTCCGCATTAGTTTATAGAATATGTATGAAGATGAAATACCGTAACATACCAGGTCCGAGGTTCTAGGGACTCGGATTTGGGGGCGTCACAGTATAGGTTTCCCATACCTAGGCTTGATGACATGTTAAACATGATGATTGGGGCTCGTGTTTTCACCAAAATAGACCTGCAGAGTGGATACCACCAAATCCGCGTCCGAGACGGAGTGAGTGGAAGACTGTCTTTAAGACAGGGGACAGACTTTATGAGTGGTTAGTCTTACCTTTTGGCTTAACCAATGCACCCAACACATTTATGAGAGTTATGAATCAGGTGCTACATCCTTTCATAGGCAAGTTTGTAGTAGTTTATTTTGATGACATCTTCATTTATAGTAAAACCCGAGATGAGCACTTGCTTCACTTGCGAGAGATTCTAGCAGTTCTTCTACGTGAGAAACTATTTGTTAATTTGAAGAAGTGTTATTTTTTTCAGGAGTCAGTCATTTTCCTCGGGTTTGTGATCTCTAAAGAGGGGATTTCTATCGACCCTGAGAAAGTAAAGGCTATTAATGAGTGGTTTGAACCTTCTAATATTCACGAAGCTCGGAGCTTCCATAGGCTAGCTACGTTTTATAGGAGGTTCATTAGAGGATTTGGTATTATTATGACTCCCATCATTGATAGTTTGAAAAGGGAGAGTTCGTTTGTTCTAAATCGGCTATCAAATCCTTTGTGAAAATCAAGAATAGGTTGACACAATCACCTGTTCTCGTGCTACCAGACTTTAGTAAAGTGTTTGAGGTAGCATGAGATGATTAAAGTATAAGGATTGGGGGAGTGCTTAGTCAGGAGGGCCATCCGATAACATTTTTAGTGAGAAATTGAATGAGGCCCGACAAAAGTACTCCACCTATGATAGGGAGTTTTATGCTATTGTCCATTGTGCTTAGGTATTGACGACTATTTGTTCCATTGAGAATTTGTTCTTTACTCCGATTATCAAGCACTTCAGTACCTTAACTCCTAAAAGAAACTAAGTCATCGACACGCTAGGTGGGTAGAGTTTATCCAGAAGTATTCTTTTGTCCTTGAGCATTGCAAAGGGACAGAGAATGTGGTTGCTGATATGTTGAGTAGGGTGTCCATCCTTGTTAACTCTAGTGAAGGTTGTGGGATTTGAACGCATTATCCATGAGTACCCTACTTGTCGAGACTTTAGTGTCATTTATGATGCCCTACAGAATCCTAGTTCCCCACCCTCTAGTGATTTTTGTATCCATGATGAGTATCTTTTTAAAGGCACCCGTTTGTGTATTCCTAGTATATCGATGTGTGAGTATTTATTGTGGGAGTTACACGCTGGAGGTTTAGTTGGACACTTTGGTCAAGATAAGACCATTTCTATTGTTGAGGATAGGTTCTTTTTGCATAGCCTTAAGAGGGATGTAGCTTGTGTTGTTTCTGAGTGCCGCACATGTCAGACTGCTAAGGGTAGGAAGCAGAACACAAGTTTGTACACTCAACTTATGGTTCCCCATGCACCTTGGGAAGATCTTAGCAAGGATTTTTTTGGGGTTATCGAGGACCCAAAGGGGTTATAATTCATTTTTTTGTTGTAGTGGACCGTTTCACTAAGACGACACATTTTATTTCTTGCAGCAAAATTGATAATGCCACACATATTTCCATGATTTTCATTAGTAGTGAGATTGTGTGGGTTATCATTGAGTATAGTTTCTGAGAGGCGCAAAGTTTATGAGTTAGTTTTGGAAAACACTCTGGAAGACACTTAACACTATGCTTAAGTTTCATCCATAAACCGATGGTCAGACTGAGGTTGTTACTAGAAGTATAACTGATTTGATGCGTTGTCTTGTGGGTGATCATGTGTCTACATGGGATAAAGTTTAACCTATGACTGAGTATGCATATAATAGCTCAATTAATCGTTCGACTGTAGTAAGTCTTTTTCAGGCTTACACTGGTTATTAACTTAGGAAGCCTGTTGATTTAGCTCCTCGTCCCATTGCATATAGGGCTAGTGAATTTGCAAGGTCTTTTGCACATCACATTCATGATTTGCATGCTGAGATAAGAAAGAAATTAATTTGAGCAATAAAAATTACAAGTTTGTTGCAGATGTTCATCGCAGGTATCAAGAGTTTAATGAGAATGATAAAGTGATGTTGTGACACCTTAGTTGAGAGATTACCTCCTGACACATAGAAGAAAGTGCATGTTAAGAGGATGGGTCAATTTCGTGTTTGAAAGAAGGTCAATGTTAGTGCATAAGAGTTGGATCTTTCGAGTGAGGTATTGGTCCTGTATTCAATGTGGAAGACCTTACTCCTTATCATGGGCCTTCTGATGATTCCACCCCTCTTCCACTTCTTCTTGTACCTCTTCCCCTATTTCGCTTACACTTGCTAACCTTGATAAACTTATACATGTTCCTCCGTCACTTGTTCCACCTGAACCTCCTATTGTTCCTACACAGCATACAACAAAGGTTATTGATGATGTGTTTGATGAACGAGTTGTATCGACCAGACAGGGTGGTTACCGTCAGTTTTTGGTGAAGTGACGCAACAAGCCTCCGGATGATTGTTCATGACTTAGTGTTGAGGAGTTCCGTTGGCTTGATCCAGACTTTTTTTGAGAGATACGAAACTTTCACTTCGTCAGAAACTTCATTTTCGCAGTCGGGAAGAGATAATATGGATCAATCCATGAGACGTCGTCGTGGTAGATGATTCGCTATTTAGTTATTTATTTATGATTGTCTATTTATTTATTTAGTTCGTGGACTTGTTGTTTATTAGTTTATTTCAGTATTGGGTTATTTATTTAGAGGCCAATTGATAATGGAATTAGGATTATTAGAGTTTCTTTTTATTATAAATATGTAAGTTATGACAGATTATTGGACACACATTGTTATTGAAATTTTCCTAATTATTGGTTGCGATCAATACTTTCCCTCCTTACTTTCTCAGGGATAATGGTTCTCCTGCGGTTGGATCACCTTAATTCTTTTAATTTTCCTTATTGATTTACCTCTTCCCATTAATCTTTTGTTCATCAATTTCCGTCCTCAATTCGCAATCACAATGTCCTTTTATCTTCTCAAACCCAATCTTCTTTTGAATATCCTCTCATTTCTTATCTTATCCAACTTTGTCTGAGCACATCCACCATAACATTTTCATTTCAATGACTCTGATCATTTTATAAACATGTATGTTTGTGTAGCATTTGGCCTAATACCATATATGGTCTCACCGCTGCCCTATAAACCGCTGCCCTATAAAACTTACTTGCAACTTAACTGATTTTTGGATCGCACAACGCTTATGCACAATGCCACTTCATCCACCCTGCTCTAACCTTGTAGCAAACCTTGTGGCTTATCCTTATCAACGTCCTTTTCATGTACTAAAATTGAACTTGTATGCACCGACAATAGGAGAATTTAACAGGATTGTGAGATGTCTTTAATGAAACAAATATTTGGGTAAAAATGCCCTTATTTTATTGAGGTACCACAATCCTGTTAATGCTCGTGTAAATTTTTATTGCACTGTTGGTGCAGAAGAATGTATTCTCTATACAATATCAATATCAATCTTAAATATTTAAAGACTTTATTCTTGGTCACATGCTGCATCTATTCTTTTTACATTGCAGAAATGAGAAATTGTACCATATATATATTCTGTCTTATTCCGACCTGGTCTAAAGCCCTTAAATTTCAATGTACTTCTCCATTTATCCAAATTAGCATCAACACCTGCCCTACTCTCATCAACACAATATAGCAGCATATAAAATACATTATGACACTTCTTCTTGAATTCAAGCACCAAAAAATACTTCTATGCTCCTAAAGCAAACTTACTCCAAGAAGTCCATGTATGAAACTATAGATGCGGATACCCCTCATTCAGTGAAAACATAATATATGTTACAATATGTTCAGTTAATTGCACAAACAAATTGTGCTCAGTTAATTGTACAAACAAATTGTGTTTATTCATAGTTGGGTCTCTCTCTAAAATTTGTCTTTTTTATGAGTAATGTTGTTTGCCACTGCTCCCTGTGCCATCAATTCCTATCAAGTATAATGTTATTTACCATCACTCGGTTTAGCAGTTAGTTCTTGAGGGTGAATAACTTGAAAAAATGACTACTGTCACATGGTCATACCTAATCATTGAAGGCATAAGTTTGACCCCTATGGTATTTAAGATTGTTTTGATGCGGTCAAATTTTCCCATGTCTCTAGGGTGGGCAATTTCAGGTGTCACTGCACCATAGAGCCTTTCTAGGAGAACCACCCATACAGTGAAAGTATGGAACTTGAGATTGAGTTTTTTTGACATTGCTTGAACAGTATGTGATAAATTCAGTATCTAAAAAATGAAAATCTATTCGTTTGTGTATGAAATTTATAGTTTCCATTGGTGCAAATCCAGTCACGTCAATTTATAATTCCACAAGAGCCTATATAACTTAATAAACAAAGAAAAGCTCCACTAGATTCTTTTGGATCTTAAGGTTTTGAGTCCTATTCACAAGAATCTGTTGGGTGTGAGGCCCTTAAGTTGCATCTGTATTCTCGACAGTAGTTGATAACTTGATATACATTTTGTCATGCCACACTTCCTGGATCTGTTGTTGTGGCTCATCATATGTCTACTAAATATCATATTGTATGTTGTTGCAGGTGACAATATGCCAGCAGTGCGGTGACAAAGGATGGGACAATGCTTTTGTGTATTGCATTGAGTGTCTGGAATTTGCTGTACATCGGTAAAGTACTTGATTGTCAATTTAACTTTCTATGCATCTGTTTCACTGTTGGTTCTGGCCTTGGTAGCTTGGCACTTCTCTTTCTATACCCCTCTCTTGCCCTCCTACTTGTTTCTTTTTTTAATCTTTTATTCTTTCATTTTTTCTGGTGATAATTGGCAACCCATATTTGTTGGCATATGGAAATCCACTTCTATTTGCTCTCTACGATCTTTGGTGTCACGAAAGTGATAGTCCACGATACATTACTTCTTTTCAACTTTTCCTTTTCATAGCAAAGTTGCAAGCTTAGCTAACTTTGATTAGAAAGGTGCTAATAGACGCCTTTTAAAATCTTTAATTTTAGAATAATGCTAGAGACACAACTTATTCTACAACTATTTTATAATTTACTGATGTGATCACATACTCCACCTCGGCATATTGATAAACAAATTGCTTCAATGTAGTCTTCGGTTCCACATAAAACCTGAGGTGGAGTATGTCACATCAGCAAATTGTAAATAAGTTGTGTCTCTAGCATTATTCTTAATTTTATCCTCGCAGGTCTAAACTAGGAAACTCATTGTAATTGGTCGGAAAAGGAAAGCAAAGACTAATAGTGCTTGTCTGATATTATTGGTGGGTTGGCAAATGGCAATTAACTAAGACTAATTTTTTATTTCATCTGTTTCTCAGTTACTGCTTAAACTTAATTCCAAACACATTTGACGAATTTGTGCCCTGGGTTTGTGAGGACTGCGAGAAAGAAATGCCAAACCAGCCTCCTCTTGAGAAGCCTACCGCTATTTCAACGAAGAAAAGGGACAGCACTTGCTTGGCAGCTGACGCGGTGGAGAAAAGTTGTAGGGATGGCTCCTCCCAAGAAATTTCCAAGGCTCATATAAAGCATAAGCGTGAGGATGCTGAGTTGGCTAGCTGTTCCAAGAAGACGAAATGCGAGGCTTGTTGGGTAGGTAAAAGACACGAGGAAGGACATATAATTCATTTCTCCCGACAAGCTTTTGAGGCAGGTGATTGTTCTTCAATAAATGGGACCATTGAGAAGCTTAAAACAGATTCAGACCTTGAAGGAAGGCTTAAATTTGAATGTGAGGCGGAGGCGCGTGGAGATCACGCGCCACGAGAGTGGAAGCGTTATAGAGGTCTGAGGCGGCGGCCGTGGGGGAAGTTTGCAGCGGAGATAAGGAATCCGGCTAAGAAAGGAGCTAGGCTGTGGCTCGGGACTTATGATACACCTGAGGATGCAGCATTGGCTTATGACAGAGCCGCTTTCAAGTTACGTGGCTCGCGTGCCAAGGTTAATTTTCCGAATATGATTGGCTCTGAGATATCAAAGGAGCCGGTCAGCGTGACGGCTAAGCGGCAGTCACCGGAGCCGTCTTGTTCATCCTCTTTGTCATCATCGTCTTCATTGTCAAAATGGCTCTACAAAAAAAAGGAGGAAAGGTGTAGTTAGTAGTGACAGTATTAGTCCTATAGAGGATTTTGAAGATATATTTGCATTAGTAACATCTGATGATCAATTAATGTTCAACTCTTTGTAAAAATGGTGCAGTAGTACTAAAGTTGAATTAATTAAGCCAAAATGTAGGGAAGTTCGGGATAAAATTTAGAATCTGACTTTTGTAATATGATTTTCAGAATAGAGCTGATAAATAATATCCTAATATTTGTACGACCAAAAACAAGCTTGTTAACCAAAGTTTAAAAATATTCATTTTTTACCCTTTGAGTTTAATAAAATCAGTTCTGAGCTTAGTGGTGGAAACAAGCCACCTCTGTGCAATATAGATAGATAAATTTGCTAATTGAAAATTGCGTATACAGGCATACATCGATGCAATAGATGAGAAGCTATTTGATGCACTAATAAATGACCCCTACGTTTCTACAAAGCTCGCAACTGATGAGCCGAATAAAGTAGTTATCAAACAAAGGGCAGAGCGGACCGATATTGAGAAGAAGCTGGTGCAGATTGAAAAAAGAGCCAAAAACATCATGTTCATGGCCTTAGAGGATGAACTATTCGAAAATGTATTCAATTGCAAAACTATAAAGGAGGTGTGGGAAGCTTTCCTAGTAATGCATGAAGGGACAGAGGAAGTAAGGGAGAACAAGCAATCCTTCTTACCCAATAATATGAGATGTTTTTCCATATTCCCGGTGAAAACATAACTGCAACATACGAGAGATTCAACATTATGCTCAATTCTCTCAAAGCATTTGGGAAATTCTATCCCAACATTAAGAACCTCAACATCAAGTTCACTAAGAGCATTGTCAAGCAAGTGGGATGCAAAAACCACGACAATAAGAGAATCCAAAAATCTGCATTAAATGACTGTGTAGAATCTCTACGGTAATCTCTTTACCTATAAGCTTGAGTTGAATCAAAGGGTAGAGACTACATCAGAACCAAGAAGGAAAAAAATATGAGTAGCTCTCAAAGCTTTAGAGGCATCTTCCAAAGCTGATCCAATGGAAGATAAATCTGATGATGATGATGAAGACAAGAGATGATCCAGTGGAAGATAAAGTTGATCCAGTGGAAGATAATTCTTTGGTATTTACAATATTAAACAGCGGAGCCCGGTGCAAGAGAGGAGAAGAAAAACCCATCTCTCTTAATTTCAATTTTAAAATTCAGACCCTCAACTAACATCCATGGAGTTCAAATTTTTTTTCTTTCTAGTTTCCAAATAAACGTCTATTATATGACATATATATAAAGTAATTTATTTAACTAAAATATACAGTTCTTGAACATGAACCCAGAAGAAAAACTATACTAAATGACTACAAAATATTAAAAGAACAAGGTAAAGAAAGTAGATCAAACCTCTAGCTGATAATTAATGAAAAAAATAGAGCAGGACGAAGAAGTTTTGTCGGGTCTTCAATCATAACATCCCATGGTATTTAATAAATTTAAAATAACAGCTAGCTAGGACAAGAATGTTAGCACGAAATCGAAGTTATTGGAAAGATGAAAAAGAATACTACTATTTTGAGATAGCTGAATCCTTCCCCTAGTAATCCTACTATTTACGGAGTAATTTCATAATCACTATTGAATTTGGCCAATAATAATTCAGACTTAGGGACTGTTTGTTTAGGACTGAATATATCTGAATGGTTGAATGGCTGAATCGGTCAGTCATTAAGTGCGTTTGTTTTGGAAAAAAATCGTCTGAATGGCTGAATCGGTCAGATGATTTAGCTGAATGGCTAAGGGTCTGTTTGATAGGGGCTGAATAAGGATGAATGGGGCTGAATCTGAGCGATTCAGCCATTCAGTCTATTTGTTTACAAATTTTAAAATCTGAATTGGACTTAATAGGACTGAGTGATTCATTTAAAAAAATTGTCCTTAATAGGCTGAATAATCTCTTTTACCCAAATAGTCTCGCTCTCGTTTCCATTTCCATCCCTATCGTAAAATTTCCCGTTCCTTGATTCCTCCTCGTTCCTTAATTCCTCCGCAGAAATTGTAGAGATCTGATCACACGAGCACAAATATAGAGATCAGAGAGAGAAAAAAGGAATTGAAAGAAGGCAGGATTGAAATACCTGATGGATTGAAATACTAGATAGATGATATTCTACAAAAACCCACATATGTAGTAGCTGAAAGAGAGAGAGAGAAAGGAATTACGGCAACAGAGGTGGGATGAGAGAGAAAATAAAGGTACTGGGCGAGTGGGTGGAGAAAATGAATTGAAATACCTGATGGCTTTGTGTCATTTTTTTTGTTTTTAGATATTTGAATTTTACTTTATTTGATTTTTGCATTTAGTAGGATTGAGGGGTAAAATAGTAAAAAATTGTTATTCAGATATTTCAACATGTCAATTATCAAATAATTTTTTTATTCAGATTAAGCTCATTCAGATTCAGATTCAGATTCAGCTCAATCAGATTCAGATTCAAATTTATTCAGTTTTTATTAAACACCCCCTAAGTTAGATTTTTTTGGCTGAATGGGCAGCAAAATAAAGTAAAAAAAATTAAAAAAAATTAAAATTTTTAAAAAATATTTACTATTATATTAAGTAATATTAAATAAATTTACAATAACTTTGAATTTTTTCAGAGGGGTAAAATAATAAAATTATGTCATTCAGATGTTTCAGACATGTTAATTATCAAACAACTTTTTTCATTCATATTCATTCAATTTTTATCAAACACCCCCTTAGTATATTGGCCAAATTTGATCCCGAACTTCTGAAGAAATTTCTGATAGCCGAATCTTTCTCGAAGTAATCCGTCATCATTTTGATCCCGAAGTCATTTTTGTATAACATATAAATAAAAAAAATTATAATTATAATTATAATCTAACGGAACAAAATGGCGAATTCAGAGAAAGTAAATATGTTTTTTTATTTTAGTTTTCATTGATATCAATGAAATCGTAAAGATTATTTGGCACCCACAAGTTAATACTGCGGAACCGAAAAAATTTAAAAAAAAATGAATTTTGCCAATACGACGTCGTTGGCCAATTGGCCTGCCATACTTGGCGTCCGCAGTTTAATACTGTGGACGGTACTTAATTAAAAACGACGTCATTTCTCAATTAACCAAAAATACTTAGCGTCCGAAATTTAATACTGCGGATGAGAGACTTTTACAAGGAGGGTATTTTGGACATTTGTCCTGTCCACAATATTAAACTGCAGAATACTGAAAACTAAATTGTGGACGGGACCTGATCTATAAACTATTAGATCATCGGATGAACGTTCACAATGTGTTATAAGAATAACTTTAAATTTACAAAGTTGACTATGAATCGGTCCCCAAATATATGCATGAGTTGTGGTCAGAACTTATGAATGAATGCATTCCCATCATGTTGAAAAATCCACTAATAACATTGAACATACAGGTACGAAAACTGACTCAGGGCTGCAAGGGGTCATGCCCCCCCCCCCCCCCCCCCCCCCCCCCCCCCCCACCCCCCCCAAGATCTGATTTTTTTTTTCTAAGTGATTTGAAAAAAAATTTAGGCCCACTTGTTCAATTATATATTTTATTGTTCATTTGTTTGAGACCTGGCCCAATAAGTGTAGGTTAACTTACTAAATACTAAGGTTGTGTTTGATAAATCTGGCGATTAAGATCTGAATGATTATGATGTCTTAATAAATTAGATCATCTGAATGGTTATGAGGTCTGAATCTAAAAAACTGTTTGATAACTTAAAAGTAAGTTGTCTCTTAATGACACTATTTTACTATTTTAAAGGGTAAATTTTTATTTAATAATTTTAAATATTCAATTTAATAAAAATGAGTGAATAATATTGTTGAATATATTTATATAAAAAAAATTATCAAAAAAATTTCATTAAGAGATACCTCTTAATTATTAAGATTTTATTTTCTGTCTTACCGATTAAGAGGCATTCAGAGGTAACAAAAAAAAACAAACAGTATCATGCCTCTTAGCGAATAAGAGGCAGTCCATTAAGAGACAATCAGATGTAAACAAACAGTACCTAACTCTACTATATTATTTTTAAATGCACAAGGTTAACTAAACTTACGGACTCTCTCATCTCTCATTCTCCTCGGTGGCTTCACTGGCACGGCAGTCGGCCCTCCCCTCTCGCGAGTCGCAGCGTGCAGCAGCCAGCAGCTTCAGTGCTTCACAGGTTACAGGTACAATTTCTTTCTCTCTCTCTCTCTCTCTCTCTCTCTCTTTCTCTCTCTCTCTCTCTCTCTATATATATATATATATATTATTGAATATTTCATATTTGAATGTGCCCAGCCCACTGCCTAGCAGCCTTATGTTGATTTCATGTGTTATTGTGCTTTGTTCTTTGTATTTCTTGTGCTTCTCTTTGACTCTCTTAGTGGTGTATTTCATGTGCTTTGTATTGCAAATTTTCCCCCTTATGCCCTTATGGAAATGTTATTTGTTTTTTCTGATTTTGCCATTTTGGATGGGGATCCTTGTGACCTTGTTTCATAGAATGTATATTATATTCCCTATTTCCCTTTGTAGTTGTCTTGGTTGTTAATAATAAGATAAAATGTTATGTATATTCTAAAGTTGAATTTTTTATTTTTTGATATAGAATCATGGGAAAATCATATACTATTGATTCATTTTTCAAGAGAAAGCAATCAAATCATGTTGGCACATCTCTACTGACCCATGAGCCTAATGTTCAAACATCTTTGCCTACCCCTGAACAAGAACAACGTCCTCTAAAATCACCAAGAATTGAAGGTAAAGAATGGAATATTAATTATTTGGAGCGTGATCCTGAAAAACGTATCGAGATATGAAATGTCAGTAGTGATCTACTTGATGAAGTTCGACGAGCTTACATCAATTACGGTCTATTTAAATGCATTTTTCCAGAGTACCCTTT
This sequence comes from Panax stipuleanatus, assembly GCA_020205555.1. Lineage (NCBI taxonomy): Eukaryota > Viridiplantae > Streptophyta > Magnoliopsida > Apiales > Araliaceae > Panax > Panax stipuleanatus. The sequence continues at coordinate 21,004,216 of CM035116.1, forward strand.
TTCTGGATCTGAAAAGCATCCTCGCCGCTTTCAATCATCATGGTTCAAGGTATTTCCATCTTGGTTAGAGTATTCCCTTTCAAAGGATGCCGCATTTTGTCTACCTTGCTATCTCTTTAACAAAGAAGGTGTACAACATTGGCAAAGTACTTTTTCAAAGGATGGATTTAATAGTTGGAAGAAAGTAAGAAATGGGAAGACTTGTGCATTTTTGAATCATGTGGGAAAAGATCCAAATTCATTACATAAAATTGCTCAAAAATCATGCGATGATCTAATGAATCAATCACAACATATTCAAAAAGTTGTTGAGAAACAAACTTCTGAACAAGCATGCAAACAATCGGTTGCGACTTAAAGGCTCAATTGATTCAGTTCGCTATCTTACACTCCAAGGTTTGGCTTTAAGAGGTCGTGATGAAAGCAAAAGTTTCATTAATAATCGTGCTAATTTTCTTGAATTGATGAGCCTTTTTGCTGAGTATAATGAAAATGTTGCAAATGTTGTGTTAGATAGGGCTCCTCAAAATGCCTCATATACGTCATCCAAAGTCCAGAAAGATATTTTACTTGTTTACTCAATAAAAATCAGAAAGGAAATTTGTGAGGAGATCGGTGATGCAAAATTTTGTATTCTTGTTGATGAAGCTCGAGACTAGTCAAAAAGGGAGCAAATGGCTATTGTTATTAGATTTGTTGACAAAGATGGTTTTATTCGGGAGCGCTTTTTTGGTCTCATACATGTACCAGATACGAAGGCGTTAACTCTAAAGAACGAGATATTTTCTACTCTTTCCCATTATGATCTTGACTTTCACAATATTCGAAGTCAAGGATATGACGGAGCAAGTAATATGCAAGGTGAATGGAATGGGTTACAAGCTCTAGTTGCTAATGAATGTCCGTATGCATATTATGTCCATTGTTTTGCTCATCGTTTGCAATTGGCATTAGTTGCAACATCTATAGAAGTTACTTTTGTACATCAATTTTTTTCAAAATTGAGTTTTATTGTAAATATTGTGGGCGCTTCTTGTAAACGTAACGATGAATTAAAAGCTGCTTAATCTTTCGATGTTGCTCATTTGATTTCCACTGAAGAGCTTGAGACTGGGACAGGAATGAATCAGATTGGTACTTTACAAAGGGCTGGAGATACACGATGGGGTTCTCACTTAAGGTCTCTTTCTAGCTTAATAAAGATGTTTAGTGCAACTTGTCATGTTTTATTGAACATCATCGATGATGGAACTTGGGATCAACGTGGAGATGCTGATTCGGCTTACACTTCTTTGACTTCTTTTGAGTTTGTGTTCATCTTGCATCTTATGAAAGCAATTATGGAAATCACTGATATGCTTTCTCAAGCTTTGCAACGAAAATCTCCAGATATTTTAAATGCTATGCACCTTGTGAAAACCACAAAGAAACTTCTTCAGAAGTTGAGAGATGATGGATGTGATACTTTCATAGTAAAGGTGAAGTCTTTTTGTGAACGACATACAATAGATGTCCAAGATTTAGATTCTTTATATGTTGAGAGAAGAGGCCGAGCTCGACATCAACAAGATAAATTTACAGTGATTGAGCATTATAGGATTGATATATTTGTAGCTATAATAGACTCTCAGTTGCAAGAGCTAAACAATAGGTTTAGTGAGCATGCGGTGAAGTTACTTGTTCTCAGCTCTACATTGGATCCTCAAAATGGGCATACGTCTTTCAGTATTGATGATATTTGTAAGCTTGTGGATGAATTTTACCCCAAAGACTTCACAGAGAATGAGAAAGAAGACTTAGGATACAATTGCAACATTACGAGTTTGATGTACTCCAACATCAAGAATTTCAAAAGTTGTCCACTATTTCTGATCTCTGTCAATGGTTGGTGAAAACAAGAAAGTCAACAATCTATCCACTAATCGATAGACTGATCAGGCTTGTTCTAACTCTTCCAGTTTCTACTGCAACTACAGAACGTGCATTTTCAGCTATGAGTCTTGTCAAATCTAAACTTCGAAACAAGATGGAGGATGAATATCTTACAAATTCTCTTATTGCCTACATTGAAAAAGAAATTGCAAAACAGTTCAGTACAGAATCAATCATAGATGGATTTCGTGATTTGAAAGAACGTCGGGTGCAATTTTGACGAAGATATGTTCTAAAAGACTTTTTTTTGCTATGTTTTGTTGTCTTTGGTAAAGCAAATCTATTAATACATTATCTTTGTTTTAGTAAAAATATGTTTTGTAATGGTGAAACTTTACTTTTTAATGATGAATATATATTATGTTGTTAAAAAAATTCTTGGCTCCCCCAAAATCAAATCCTGATTTCGTCCCTGTGAACATACCTCGACTGAAATGCAATTTACACTTCCTGGTAATTAATTAAGTCCATCCTCAGTTAATCCAAGATGTTGGTAGAGCTAGCAAGCTAAGTAGAACAATAATTATTTATTTGGTGGCGTATTATAACTTGATGTCTTCATATATATGCCATGTGAATTAAAAAATTTCCGAATCAGAAAGTTATAAATTTGCATGCATGAAAATGAGATAATTTTTTCATTGTCTTAATGATTGAATATATATATATGATAGATATACATGCATGCATGTAGGACATAATGCATTACGGTGAATTGACTATATATCTTGATTTAATATTACATCGTACTATTTTATCTCATGATAGGAGATTAATAGTCCTTTAAATAGTCTTATATATAGACTTCTTTTTTTTTGTCATTTTTAAGGCTATTTGTGATAGACTATATAATTCTATAATGAATGTGGAATTAATAGTCCCTCCATTTTAAGCTATCAAATGGCTTTATGTGACTAATAATCTCGCATTAAAAGACTAATAGTCCATCTTCAAAGGATTAAATATAGTTAAAAGTAGAGTTAAATTAAAATCTCAAGTATGCTTTTTGCAAACAAACATTATCTAAGAGATCTTATCCAATAATTTCATAATTTTATCGAGTCATTTTGATTGATCAGGAGTCGATACCGAGTTAATCATTCAAGACTCTCCAATTTTTAATACAATGTATAAATTTTTCATATACTATAAAATATATGCAATTATGTTCAACATTATATATATATATAGAGGACGGATCGGATCTAAAACACTATTCTTAAATAGCACTCTCTTAAATAACACTCTTTTATTAAAACTACGTCGTTATGGAGATTCTTTTAAAAATCAAGTAGGGCCGCGGGTGGAATTTTTGTAAATAAAAGGAAAGCAAGTGGAACCACTCTATTTTAATATTATTTTGTTCTTTAAAAAATCTCTTAAAACGACGTAATTTTAATAAAAGAGTTTTATTTAAAAGAGTGCTATTTAAAAGAAGTGTTTTAAATCCGTTCTGAATATATATATTAATAAAAAATTATCAAATATTTATTAAAAAAATTATATAAATTATATTATGCCTTGCACATGCTATTAAACTCTATATGGTCGTACACATAGGTGTAGACTTCAAGGTAAAAAAAAAGTGCCAAGGTAAAAAAAAAGTGCCAATAAGCAAGGTCCCCCCTCTCCCCAAAATCTTGTGACAATAAACTAGATAATAACGAAATGGTTACGCTACAACTAAAGTGAATAAAAAGTAATGCAGTCACATGCATGCGCCTCTATATATAGACAAAGAAAATTTGTCCAATCATGCTACCAAATCAATCACTACCAAAGCCAAAAAAAAAACCCTTTAGCTCAAACTCAAGAAATGTACTCCCAAACCTTATCAGAATCGGACCTTGCCGCTCTTGAATCAATTAGACAGCATCTTCTTGATGATCATGATAATATTTCAAACTATTTTTCACCCGCAAGTTCCAGCAATGCACCAATTGATGATCAAACTATTACACACTTTTGTAACCTCTTTTTCACAGAGAATATCGTAGAAGTGCCATTATTGGAGGTAGATTACTCGTTCAAAACGGTTGAAATTTTAGAATATGAGCCGGAGATGGCGCGTAGAGGCCACCCGCCACTTGATTGGAAGCGGTATAGAGGCGTAAGAAGGCGGCCATGGGGAAAGTTTGCCGCGGAGATAAGGAATCCGGCTAAGAGAGGTGGGAGAATATGGCTTGGGACTTATGATACGCCTGAGGATGCAGCATTGGCGTATGATAGAGCCGCATTTAAGTTACGTGGCTCGCGGGCTAAGGTTAATTTCCCAAGCTTGCTTGGCTCCGAGATGTCGGAGCGGCTTAGCGGCAATGCTAAGCGGAGGTCACCGGAGCCGTCGACCTCGTCCTCGTCAGAGAATGAGTCTTCGAAAAAAAGGAAAAAAAACTTGGACGATAATCCACTAGAGGATTTTGAAGAAATTTCACTTTGACAATTGAGGGCCAATTACTTGCTGCTTAACTCTGTAAAAATGTTAAACCTCGGATTATGTCAATCACGGCCTAATGGTGTAGTTGAGGGATTTGAGTCTTGTAAATATACATACTAGGTTCTATTTCTTTCAAATGGAGCTAATCACAAGCTGGGGCAAGGGCATTATTAATTAATTTTGACGGTAAATATGATTCAAATTATTTGGTTTATTAACGTCTATTGTTAAAATGTGAATCCCAAATTACTAAGTGAATCTGCAATTCTTGCGGTTTAGGGTTTAGCTAGGGATACATTTCATCCTAGCTAGGGTCTTTGGGAGAACTGAAGGAATAGGTTTGAAGGGAAACTAGGAAAAACATACTTTCTTCATATAACGCCTCAATTAATTTTATTTTTTACCGTTCAGACTAATCAGTCCAAGATTGTTGAAATTAGGTGATGTTTGCATACAGACAAATGTAGCTTGCACTATTACTTTAAGGGACGTTAGACATGTCCCAGATTTATGCCTCAACTTGATTTATGGTATGGCTTTAGACACGGAAGGTTAGGAGAATCACTTCGACAGCGAAAAGTGAAATCTTAACAAGGGTTCGATAGTAGTTACTAGAGATAATTCTTGTTACTCATTATATAAAACTCATGCGAAAGTGTGTTCTGATGTTATATTCTGATGTTTGGGTTGAGTCCTTGGATGACAATAGATATTTTGTTACTTTTATTGATCATGTTCCACGTAAGGTGTAGGTGTTTTTGTTAAAAACAAAAGATCAGGTATTCCAGCATTTTCAGAGTTTTATCTCATGTTATGGTTGAAATGGAGACTGAAAAATTATTAAAGTGTCTTCGAAAGTGACAATGGGGTGGAATACACATCAAAGGAGTTTGCGGCATATTGTGATAAACACGGTATTCGACATGAGTAAACAGTTTTAGGCACCCCACGACTATAATGGTGTGGCTGAGAGAATGAACAACTACTATTATTGAGTGGGTCTGATGTTTGTTGAATAGCTAAGCTACTTAAGTCATTATGGAGTGAAACTGTCTGTACTGTTTGTCACCTGAATTAACAAATCTCCATCAGCATCGTTAGATCTTTAAATTTTAGAGAAGATTTAATTTGGAGTGGTAAGGATGTGTCATATTCTTATTTGAGAGTATTTGGGTGCAAGGATTTTGCACATATCCCCAACGAACAAAGATCGAAACCTGATGACAAATCTACTCCATGTGTGTTTGTTAGCTATGAAGATGCAGAGTTTGGCTATAGGTTATGGGATCCAGTTCAAAAAAAATTATTCAGAAGCAGATATGTGGTGTTTCATGAGTACCAAAATTATGAGGATTTTGATAATGTTACACAGCCTAGAGATAATAGAGCTTCACACATCAACAGAGTTTCTTCTCCATTATAGAATGCCACAGTTGGAGAAAGAGGTCGGAATGAAGATGAGACTGATATAGATTTGCACAATGCTGATGTATCAGATGTAGAGAGTGTTGAGTAGGGGGAGCAACCCCCTCATCTTGATATTAAAGAACATCAGCTAAGGAGATCCACGAGAGAACGTGCATGTCCCATCAGTCAAGCAGCCTTCATCTGAATATCTTTTAGTTGCTGAGGAGAGGGAGCTAGAGAATTTTCAGGAAGTCAAAACTCATAAGGAAAAGAGCAATTGACTGAGAGATATGCGGGATGAGATAGATTATTTGCATAAGAATCACACTTTTAAGTTGACTACACTTTCGAATGGCAGGAAAGCATTGAAGAATAAATGGGTGTTCAAACTGAAGAAAAGATGGTAAAAACACTAGTGAAGTACAAGGCTCAGTTGGTTATCAAGGTTTTTTCTCAAAAGTAAGGTATTGAATTCGATAAGATTTTTTCCCAGTTATGAAGATGACTTCTATTCGAGCGGTGTTGGGGTTAGTAGCTAGTATGGATCTTGAGCTTGAGCAACTAGATGTGAAAACTACATTCTTTTATGGTGATTTTAAGGAGGAAATCTACATGGATCAGCCAAAAGGATTTGAAGTTAATGGGAAAGAGCACTTGGTTTGCAGGTTGAAGAAAGTTTTTACGGCCTGAAACAAGCTCCAATGCTTACATGATTGATCAAGGTTGCATATCATTGTGTGTATGTTAAAACATTCTTGGATGGTAATTTCGTTATTTTGTTGCGCACGTAGATAATATGTTGATAGTTAGGCAAGATGCTAACATGATTAGCAAGCTCAATGGTGATTTGTTCAAGTCCTTTGATATGAAGGACTTAGGCCCAACAAAGCAGATTTGGGGAATGAAGATTGTTCATGTTGGAACTTGTGGCTCATAACTGAAAAGTTCTTGAAAAAGACCAATGCCGAGTGAAGTAGAACGGATCGAGTGTCCCGAGGCACTGGCCCATTGGGTTATGACCAAAGGTTTGGGGGTGTGGGGGACATAGCTAGCCCCCCACGATATGGTACAATATGTTATAAGGGTATTATGGGTATTCAGGCTATAATGTGAATTAGGGTTAGGATATAAGTAATGTTATATATACTCTCTATTGTAAAACCCTATGTACTAAGATCATAAATAAAACAACTTCTCTCGCCGATCCCGTGGACATACCCGATTTTGGGGAACTACGTAAATTTCTGTGTTGATTGTTTATTGTTGTGTGCGTATGTGTGATCCGATCCTAACATTTCATGAAAGAAAAGCCAAGAGGTTGTGGTTGTCAGAAGAAAAGTATGTTGAACGGATGCTTACAAGGTTCACTATGGGTGATGTTAAGCCAGTTAGCACACCACTGATCAATCATATTAAGTTGACAAAATCTATGTGTCCTTCTACTAAGGAAGGGAGAGATGATATATCAACAGTTCCCTACTACTCTGTTATAGGGAGTCTTATGTATGTGATGGTTTAGTGCGTAGCCGGATATTACTCATACAGTTAGCGTTGTGAGCAGGTATTTGTCAAATCTTGGTAGAGAACAATGGGAAGCAGTTATGTGGATTATCAGATACTTGAAAGCTACTTTCAGTTTTTGTTTGGGTTTTGGTGGTTTGAGTTCAGTCTTAGAGAGTTTTATAGATGCAGACATGGTAGGTTCTGAAGAGAAGAAGTGATCTAATTCGGGGTATTTGTTTACTTTTGCAAGGGAAGTTGTATCATGACAGTCCTAAGCTTGCAAAAGTGTATTGTTTTGTCTACAATTGAGTCTGAATACATCACTTGCTACAAAGCAGACAAGGAGAAGTTATGATTGAAACAGTTTCTCTAAGAGTTGGGTTTAAAACGGGATGAATATGTGATTTATTGTGATAGTTAAAGGGCAATTAACTTGACCAAGAACGCCACTTATTATAATCGTACCAAACACATTGATGTTCGTTATCACTGATTTCAAAAGTGTTTGAAATACCCCTCAGATATGTTGACAAAGGTTGACACTCACGATAAGTTGGAATTTTGCAAGGAATCGGTCGGGATGAATTTCAAGTGACAGGGTTATGGTGAAAGCCCCCTCTCATAAATTTGGAGGGAGAGATTATTAGGTTTATGGAGTCCAAACCCGTGAGATTATCCAATTAAAATTAAGAGTACTTTAATTTAGTGCATAGGCGCTACATGGGATTACAACCCAATTAATTGGGCATACACGGTTTTAACCGTGTTAGGGGCTGTTTGTTTAGGACTAAATACATCTGAATGACTGAATGGCTGAATCGGTCAGATAATTGAGCTTAATGGCTAAGTCAATTTTTTTGGCTGAATGAGCAGCTGAATAAAGTAAAAAAAAATTAAAAATAAAATATTAGCTATTATACTAAGTAATATTAAATAAATTTACAACAACTTTGAATTTTTTCAGAGGAGTAAAATAATAAAATTATGTCATTCAAATGTTTCAGACATGTTAATTATCAAATAACTTTTTTCATTCAGATTCAGATTTAACTCATTCAGATTCAAATTCAGATTCATTTAATTTTTATCAAACACTCCCTTAGTATTGCATGTGCCGAAAGATTTCCAAAAGTTATTTAGAGTTTTAATATATACAGCAGGCACGGTAATTTCCACAATGAATTGAAATTGGAAAAGGAACTTGGTCATGACGTGAGCTCATCGCTGGCAGAATCCTTTGTGGATTAAGATGTTAATATGGCAGGAAGCCATCTGATTGCTTAATTCCAAATCCAGAGTGAGCCATGTTATTGAATATAAATACGACATGTTGTGGCGTGAGTTTGTCACAAGAAATAAAGAAGCATATTTTGCAACAGTGAGTGTGACAGGGAGTATTTTTCCGGCAGAAACAATAAGGAGAGCTTGTATTACAGGCTTCCTGAAGGTTTATTCACGGATTTTTGTCTTTTATTCTGTTCGATTAATTGTTATAAGACTTTAATTAATTCGGAGGATTTTGATGTAAGGTAATTTGAATTATCATTCAAATTAAGATATTTTTATACTCTCTCAATTATTGTGATATTTCGAGTTTTGGGTATTAAAACTTGGAGGGACCAAATTGTACTCACAATTAATTATAGTGGAATTTTCGGAGCTCAACTCATGGTTTTTATCTCTTAGTTTTAGAGGATTTTTCACGTAAGATTTGATTTCTTGTATTTGATTAAATTTTTTGTACTATATATTATTTTACGTGGTGGTTATTTATTTGGTGGAATTGCATTATTTATTTGACGTAATTTTCTATTGAATTTACAAAAAGTCTAAGCAGACAGGAATATGTGACATGAATATTGGACAGGAGTTTATTGAACTTTTATCTATTTATGTTTTGACCCCAATAGAGGTAAAAATATAAATAGATAAAAATTCAATACACTTCCTGTCTAATATCCATGTCCCATATTCCTGTCTGTGTAGAAGAACTCTTGAATTTATTAGAGGCGGTTCTAGTTAGAGGAGTTTTCCCAACAAAAAATTCTCACTCCAATCAGTGTACAAAGAACAATTTAAATTTGATTCTCACTCCAAACATTGTACTATACCATACATTTCCTTTTTATAGGAATATATCAATAGCGGAGAAAATGTTTGGATTGCAGGAATAAATGTGAGAATAGAATAATTCATTTTCATGGAATGAGAAAATTGTGTGGGGTTGTTCTATTAGAATAAAATGAATTATTATTGTTTCATCCAAATTTATAAATTTTATATGGAATGACTCGTTCTAATCAGGAATGAAATGAATCGTTCCACACACTATTTTATTCCTTTATCTGTTTCATTTTTCCACCAATTTTATTCATTCAATCCAAATATATAAAAGAAATTCTTGTTAAGCCACAAAATTTAGCAAAACTAATCAAACGATTTTGATGATACTAATACGTTAGATCAATCAAACATCATTTCGCAATTAGTAAATTGAAAATAATGTCACAACTAGATTTTTGTAAGTACAAAAAGATGAAATGTCCACCCTCGATAAAGACGTGAATTAATGTATATTCCAACTATTCCAACGACACTAAAGCGAAAATTCAATCAAAAGGTTAACAGTAACCGACTTTCTCATTAAATACTCTAAATATATGTACATGGAAGTAATATATTACAAACGCTAATGTATATATATATATTAAGGAAAAAAATAAACTATCATCTTGAGGTTGTGTCACTGTTTTTATCCTTTTATTTTACTCTCGTATCCCTATTTTTACTCTCTTATTTTCTCCTAGCCATAGGTTATGTTTGTTTACAAAGTTTATAATTTGGGGATTATAATTTATGTGGTTATAATTCTAAGACTATTGATTCTAGGATTATAATTATAATCTCAAGAGTATTAAGTCATTTTATAATTTCAAATCTAAATTTGAAAACAAACAAGATACTTGGGATTAATATTTCTATCCAAAGTATAATTTTTGCAAACAAACATAGTCCTAATTTCTTCTTCTTTAATTGTAATTCCTTTATTTCCACAGGAGTAGTATGTGCATGTCAAATATTTATTATTAAGGGAGAGCAAAAAATTATTTATTTTTGGACTTTTTGGTCTCTCAAAACAAGAATATTTTTTTTAAAACTCTTGTCTTCCATCTAATATTTGATCAGTTACCACATATTGCAAAAGAAAACAACTCAACACCTTTTAAATTTTGTGGAGAAGTTACATTTATTATCTTTATATATTTTTTTGCTTATATTTTAAAAATAACTTACTTTCACAATATATATATATATATATATATATATATATATATATATGTGTGTGTGTGTGTGTGTGTGTAGATGAGAGAGAGAGGAGAGAGAGAGAGAGAGAGAGAGAGAGAGAATACTTATTTCCTGCAACTTTTTGTTGCTTCCTTTAATATATTTGGATTACCTTCAACTTCCACCTCCTTTTATATTTTTCCGTCAATCTCAAAATTAACAAGTTGCTTGGCAAAGCTAAGCCTCAGACTACCTGCAAGAAGCTGGTTTTTATTTTTTATTTTTTTCACTGTAAATACATTCATATATATATTTATCCATTCAACTCAATTCTTGGTTCTCTTTATATTTTTTGTAAGTGCAGCAAAAGAGAAAGTAATGTTGGCTTTCGCATTGTTGGGTAACAAAAAAGCATGCAATATATATAATCGATTGCCAACAAAATGTAAGTTTGTAATATATAAATACAACTGTTTTCCGACAATGAAGATCTAAGCTGGGAATTGAACTTGACCAAATCTTAAATAAAAATAAAAATAAAATTACAGAGTTAGTAAGTAGCAGAATCTCTTTCAAGTTGTAAATATTCGTAGCCATTTACTTTATCAATGTGGACAAAAACATTATCAGAGAATTGTGTGTTACACGTTTTTTGCATCAAAATCTACCTGACGATTTGGTAGGCACAATTTTCAGGCCAAAGTTCAGCAATTAAAGCAATTTCATTGTCCCTAGCTCCCTGGTGGGTGACAATATTTGGAATTCGGGAATTGGCCGGGCAGTCTCCACTTAAATATATATGAAAGAGTTCATCACAACACAAATTTGTGTCGATTTACAACCAAACTCGTCAATACTATATGACCAATAGGCAAATTACCTACACTAACTTTTTGAAAAACAATTTTTTCTTAAGGATAATATATGTATTTATATATATATATATATATATATATATATATATATATATATATATATATATATATATATATATATATATATATATATAGGATAAGGCTCTGAAACAAACTGTTCGTAAACGAACATATGTAAGACAAGGTTATTGATTGGCCCAATTATGTACCATCATATATTTCTAATTAGTGTAAAATATAATTGGGCCAATCAACGACCTTCAACACTTAGATAAAAGTTTTTTATTAGATTAGATAATAGGAAAGAGAAACTTTTTATTATCTTTTTGAATTTTGGATACAAAAGAAAAGAACAGAAATTTTTTTAAAAAAAATTTTGCAAATTTTTTTTTTTAATTAGGATGAAAAAAAACTTAAAGTTTTCTTTTGTGTTTTTAATGTTTGTACATGGAAAACATTTAATTTTAAATATAAATTACCACTTTATCCTTATATTAAATATTATTGTGTTTGTGTAATGAAGAGACTACAAAAAATTTGCTAAAGTCTTTTTCTTTTTCTTCTAAACCCGTTCAATTTTTAATCGAAAACTTTAGTAAGAAAAGTGGTCAATCTATTTTGTCTGTGTTTTTTTTTCTTCTTCGTTCCTTAAAAAACCCACAAACAAAAAAAATAGATAGAAAACTGAAAAAATCACTGTTTTTTTTTCTTTCTGTTTTAAAGCTTAAAAACACTATGAAAAAAGTATCGATTTCTAGCATGTAAACTCCATTACTAAACCCTTAGTTAATAGTAATGCCACATTTGTGTATAAAAAATTATTTTCAAAATTTCGTTTAAAATTATATTTCAAATTTTGGAACGGAAATAGTATTGTATTTTAATTTTATTATTTCACTCTATTTTTTTTTTGTAATTAAAATATTTATTAAAATAAATTACCTACAATGATGTCCAATCCTGGATTCGTTATTGATCTTTGTTAACGCCAAATTTTGTACACTTGACAAAATCATCAAAACAGCGCTAACAAGTTGATTGTATTGTTGTGAAATCAAACTCACGAAATACACAAAGATAAACATACACACATTATTGTAAAAGATATAAAACATGGATACAGAATTTACGTGTAAACACAATTAGGAAAAAACCACAGAGAGATTAGAAATCCACTATAAAAATAATATGGCAGTACAAATTGTTTATTTGTGTCATATCTATTGTGTGCTCCCCAAACCCTTATTTATTGCTGTATTTATTGCTGTCATGTCCACCCAAATCCAATTAAGAGTAGGAGTCCTTTTTAAAATACCTTATAACTGTAATTAATGACTGATTGATTCCTTTCCAAATTAGATCTTCATATCTCCTTCAAATAAAAAAACACAATCTTACTTTAATAAAAGGACTCTCTCACTATTTGAGCAAGCTATCAAAATAAATGTATATGGGCCAACACCAGATCCGGACCATTAAATAAATTGGGCTACACTTTGGCTAGACCCAAATAATCACATCCCAACATTGCCCCCCAGTCTTTTATTTATAAGGAACTTAAAATAAGAGAGTATACAAATTTATACCAACAAAAGATCCGTATCTACCAAAGATGAATTGTCACACCCAAACACCATACGCCGAGAAGAAACTTTTGACTCTCAATATTGTCGCCCCACTCTTCTATTCAATTCTAAGATAGATAAATAATCGCCCTTATCACTGCCGAAGATAGATAAATAATCGACCTTATCACAACTGGAGATGTAGATAACCAACATTATCACAACTGAAGATGTAGATAACCAACCTTATCACAACCAAAGATATAAATAATCAACCTTATCACAACCGAAGATATAGATAACCAACCTTATCACAATTGAAGATATAAATAACAGTCTTATCACAACTGAAGATATAGATAATCAACCTTATTACAACCGAAGATATAAATAACCAAGCTTATCACAACTGAAAATATTGATAACCAACCTTATTATAACTGAAGATATAGATAACCAACCTTATTACAATCGAAGATATAGATAATCAACCTTATCACAACCGAAGATATAAATAACCAACCTTATCACAACCGAAGATATAGATAACCAACCTTATCACAACCGAAGATATATATAACCAACTTTATCACAACCGAAGATATAAATAACCAACCTTATCACAACCAAAAATATAGATAACCAACATTATCACAATCGTATATCCTTCCTTATACTGCCTTCCCGACCCTTGTGAGATGTATCAAATAGAGGTTACGGAGAACTGAATTTAACAAATAATGAAAATATTCATTCCGAAGAACTGAATGTATTCGTTCCGAAGAACGTTGTCCGTTCGGGAAGACAATGGTCCGTCCCGAAGGATGTTATTCGTTCGGTAGGATGCTGATCCGTCTCGAAGAATGTTATCCGTTCGGGAGGATGTTGATCCGTCTCGAAGGATGTTATCCGTTTGGGAGGAACAAAGCCTCTCCAGGAGGATGAATATCCGTTCAGGAGGAACAAAGCCTCTCCCGAAGGATGTTTCCGTTCGGGAGGATATTGATTCATCCCGAAGGATGATTATCCGTTCGGGAGGACGTTGGTCCGTTCCGAAGGATTTTTTCCGTTCGGGAGGAACAAAGCCTTTAAAGATAAGAATGTTTCAATTTATTCCCCTCATTCAAACGTACCTTTAATTCAAATTATCCTTTGGCAATTAGTTGCATGTGTACAACCTTGCTTTAAGGAAATTTTTTGGGTAGTGCAGCACAATTCAGGTCGATGTCTTTATTTCGTTTAATTTATTTATTGCTCTTTGTAGTTGGTAAAAATATTAAAGGTCTGATTGAAATTCTACCCAGTAAGCAGCTTCTCACAGCACATACTACTTAGATATTGTGTCAAAGATAAAAATTGTTGGGAATGAGGAGGCAGAACAGAGTATTTATGGCCAACTTGTTCTTGGTGAAGGAGTGTCTAACAACTTAGATGAGCAGTTAGCCAAGGAAGCAAGAAAAGCAGGTAGATTACCTTTCCTAAGTTGATTTGCACATGTGTATGCTTAATTCTTTACATACTTTAGTCCAGGAACTCCATTGATGAAGGACTCTATTCTTACTTTGCCAGTCAGCTCTTGCTGAAAAACAAAGAATTGTGAAGGAAGTTTCATCCATGCTGAAGCTGAGTGTTGACAACTTCTGCAAGCTCATGAAATCTCAACGAGAATATGTGAGAGCTCTCTCCATGTGGATCCAGCTCACAGATTGCCTTGTGAGTGATTGTGAATGGACTGCTGGCTCATTTGCAATTTATACACTTTGCGAAGAATGGCAGGTTGCCCTTGACAGGTTACCTGACAAGGTATTTGTTAGCCAACTCTCATGCAGTAAATTAAATATGATGGAAAGTTAAAATTTAGTAAATATATTGTTGTATTTGGTAGTGGAATACTATATTTTTAAAATTTGATAAGATAGTCTACCTCAGTAATTCAATGTGCGTTAATGGCTTCAGCTCTACAAAACACATACCTTTTATTTTTATTATAGAATAGACCTAACATAATGCAGATCAAATTGTTAACTATAGTTTAATCAATGACCGGACATATTAATATGGTGGATCGCTTGCAAACCGCAACAAATTTTTGATGCAAATTCTTCAAGCAATAGTTTCTGCCATTGGTGTAGATCGTGTTGCATTCAGAATTTCACCAACAATCGATTATCTTTGTGACACCCCCAAAATAGGTTCAATACTCAACCCATTCTGAGTCGCCAAACACATGGTACATAATTCAAATACAATCTTTTATACCAAACGGTCGTGAGAAATACGACCATACAAGCTGTGAGCGCCAATTCAAATCGTATATAATACGAAATATAAAGACTCAAATTCAGTCCTCATTAATTATAATTATTATCACACTATTTTACAAAAATACTGAAGACTATTACTGCTCTTAACTCTGCCCATCACTCTGTTCACTGACTAGTTCCTGCAAGATTCTCATTTCCTGAAGAGGACAATAGAATAAAAGGGTGAGCTCAACTAGCCCAGTAAAGAATATTATGACTAAAATAATGAAGAATAATTTATCGTTAGTATTCAACAAATCAGATAAAATATTATGGACTACAAGTTTTAGATCAACAACTGCAGCGGAAATAACAATTCATCAGAAGAGTTACGTAGAGAATGATGTCTACCATCTTCTATGAATTAAAAGTCCATCATTAATATTTTATCCCTGTAACAGCAATCAATATATATCTCAAATCAAATATTCATCATTGCACTACGGCCAAAGATGTTCATTTGTATCAATCACCAATGGTCATGTTCATCTCAACACTTGTCCATCTTTGCACTACGGGCCAAAGATATTCATCAGATAATCATTCATCTTTGCACTACAGACCAAAGATATTCATCAAGTAATCATTCATCTTTGCACTACATGCCAAAGATATTCAGTTATATCATCATTTAGGATTGAGGATGATGAAAAAATAATATAAATAACGAATCCAGTGAGATAAAGGACAAAGATTAGGTATTCGTAATTTAGTTTATCCAAGTTCAAGAATACTCAACAATAATCAATTGTGGAGCAAAATTCAAGAATGACGATCAAAACATGGATCCAATCAAAGATAGAAACCATAACAGACAACTTGGACAAAAAAAATTTAATTTTTCTGTGAATAGTACCGTATTCGTGAATAGTGCCGTATACATGAATAGTGTCGTATATATGAATAGTGTCGTATACGTGAATAGTAACCCCGACATGAAAAGATAAAAATTTTATAATAAAATTCATACCAATATTTCTGTGAAATGATATTGAAAGAAATAATATCATTTACAAGAAAAATAATATCCCTTATAAGAAGAATAACATCTCTTACCTCAAAAGAATACTGAATCTGACTGGAATATCGGATATTATGCTGAAGAAAACTTGCACTGTTTATCAACACTCAAAGTATCTAAATACTCATAAAATACGCTCGATATTATAGAGAAAGCAACTTCTAATTCTGGCGTAATTTTCATTTCTAACTTAGCACCCTATTTATAAGAAAATGCTTAGCACACCAAAGCTGAATAAATTAAAATTACGGATGAAAACTTAGAAAATTTACTCCAGCAAAGTTTTTAGCATTAAACACATGTGGGGCCCACAAAACACACTTAACATGTTTTTTGTTACAAAAATAATTCTGATCCCAATTTACTCTCTTTCTCCTCATTTTATTCACATATCGTGCATTTATTGTAAAAATATCACTATTATTATATTGTTATATTATAACATTATACACTTATAATGTAATATTATAATAATATATTTGAATGAATTATTTTATCAAAAAAGATAAAATATTAATTTTCAACAATTGTCTCCTTTGCTAAAAATTCCTCCATTTTTATCCACATCAAATAAATATTTCCTTATCATTTTATCAACAATCAATTATTATTCATAAATAATATTACAGAACCACAATATTGACAACCAGATCGTTCTCAGGAAAGAGGGGGCTTTCCGATAAGGATTTCTCCTTACTAGCACGCAATTAGATGACCAAACTCCTTTCCTAGACAGAACTTCCTTAGATATTGCCAATAATGCTATCTAATAATATTATTCAAATAATATGTATTATTGATTTCATAATGCACAATACTCTGCAGTGACAATTATTGAAACAATAATAATATAAAATATTGTGCAATACCGTGTGCTACTGTGCAACAACGCGTATTACTTTATTTTAACCATCGGGTATTTCAACAGTTCTAACGGTAACGGTTACACCGTTATTTTAAAAAACTTATTCTTGTCATTTTTTTCATCCGACAGTTTTTCGTTATGGGGCCCACAAATAGCTGCGCCGTCGTACGCATATTTTCCGACAACAAGAATATTTTACGACCAAACGAATATTTCCCGACAACAATGAATATTTTATAACCTCTTGCTTATTTTGAAATATCTGCTCATATTACCCATAACTTATCACATTTATCAAATCAACCACTTACTATTTCAAAATAATATATAGAGAAAATTCAATTTTATTCATAAAAAATTGGGGTCTTACAATCTTGATGCCAAGGACTCGGATACACGCTGCCTTGGCCTGGCAGTGATTTAGAGCCATTTGTTTTGTCTTGCTGTTGGTGCGACCTCAATTCCCATGGACTGTCTTTGTTTTAGACTGTTGGGTCATGTTTTGGGGGTTGCTGATGTTTTGCTTTTCGCTGAGCTCTGCCCCATCTGCTGCACTGCTATGGTTGTGTGTGGCAGTAACAATCATGTTCGTTGCTTCTGCTGACTGTCTCTACTTCTGTTTTGCTATGGCCTCCTACTTTCTTTTGGTTTGTGTCGTGTTTTATTGTTGATTGGTTGGTCTGCTGATTCCAGCTGTGTTGCTGTTCTGGCATACAAGATTCATTTTTTTTGTGTTTGGGTTGTTCGGGTTCTTTTGGGTCAAGGATTTTTAATGCTTTATTGTAATATCCAAATTTAAGCCTATTGTTAATATTAAAGTCTATTTTTTGTATACTTTTGCCATCATAGGGTATGCTTTATTTTTGGTATACTCTTGCCAAGGCCAGATCAGTTAAGGCTCAAGCTGCAGGTTTATTCTACTATTTTTGTGTTTAATTACTTGCTTATTCATTTTCCAGTTATGGCATGTTGTTATCTATTACACCATTGGTGTTATGTCTTAATTACTTGCTTAGTTGATTGCAATACATTTTCTAGCTATTGTACATCAAGTCGCCCAATGATGTTGGGTGAAAATTTTGCTATGATGGTCATGGTATATTCTATTTTGGGTTTGCCCCATAAACTTTGTAAAATTTTCTTTTCTTAATACAATTTAAATTTAGCAAAAAAAAGAAAAAGTGAGCCACTTAACTGTAGAAAAAGGGCAAGCGCAACAAATGGTTAAAATTCATAGACAAACCGTTCTCAACTTGTTGGTAGCGCTTCTGGAGCTTCCTCTTTTTGGCTTCGAGTTTTACTTGAATGTCAGCCTCATCTAAAGACCTTAATTTCTGGTCAAATTTTTTTAACAAAACCTCAAAGCTTTAAGCGGTTAACCAAAACACTAGATATCCCAAAACTTACATTTTGTTGAGATAATGGTGGCCTTTGGATTGTTACTTTTTCTGATTTTTGTTGCAACCTTGTTTCGCAATGGACCTTTTTTTTTCTAAACTTGGTTTTGTAGGTCTCCCAAACCCAGATTTCGAAATGGAGGGCTTATTTGGTTTCAATAACATGGTTATTTTTTTAATTGAATCTTCTTTTTTCCTACTTTGCTCATCTTTCTTGTCCTTCAGAGGAGTGACTGACTTAATGGGAAGCTGGTGCCTCTGCTTTGGAATATTGTGGGCCTTGTGGCTCCCCACCCTTGATTTTCTACCAGTTTCATGGTTCTTTTGAAGTGAGGAATTCTACAATAAAGAACCGAATACCAAAGACATATCAAAAACTCATAAAGTATACAAACTGGACTCACTTAAGTCATCATCCAGGCCATCAAAGAACTTTGCACATCATAATTAATAAACCTACATGAGAGAATACCTCAGAATGCTTATCACTTGGGTATGGCTTTGAATGTTTTTGTATTTTATTGTGATATTCTAACTTTTAGAATAAGTTACACAACATAACATAATAGTAAATTCATGCTAATTCAAAAGTAGTATAACACATGTTTTGGAACAAAATAAAAGAAAATGTTAATTAAAAACTTGATCATCAATATAAAAATGTGAAAAAAAGATGCCGAAATTAATGTGCTTATTCAGTCTATCTTAATTTTGGGCAACAACTTACTAGTCGTTGCCAAAAAAATGTATAAAATCCGCGACGGAAAAAAATTGTTGACAATGAATGTGGCCTATATTAGGCAAGGAAATATAGCAACAATTTTTTTTTTCGTTGCCCTCAATGAGGATAAATCACATCGGTAACAAAAAAATAAATTGACGGGTTTTTTTTTAATTTTCCGCCAACGAATTTGCAACGAATTTTTGCAACGACCTATGAATTTCGTTACGAAAAATAAAAGCCTTTTACAAACTGTAATGAATTACAAATTTCGTTGTTAAAAATGCATTTTTGGTAACGACTTTATAAGTCGTTGCCCGAAAAATCGTTGCTAAATGTCCATTTTTTTGTAGTGGTACAGTAATACGCGGTATTGCACAGTATCTCTGATTATTGATTCTTACGTAAGAAGTCACTCAGTATTCAATAATTGCCACAGTAGTTGTTACATAGTATCTCAATTATTGATTCAATAATTGTTACAGTAACATCTGCATAATATTTTATATTATTAAATCAATAATTGTCACAACATACTAACTCGTATTTTTAATTAGCATTATCACCAATGTCTAGAAAGTACTGTCGAGGAAAGGGGTTATGTTATATAATTGCGCGCCATTAAGGAGAAATCCTTATCGAAAAGTCACATCTTTCTTGGGAACGATCTAGTTGTCAATTTTGTGAGTTATTATATTAATGATGAATAATTGTTGAAAGATTAAAAATGTGTTGATTGAAGATAAGTGATTTGTGGTAGATATTTATTCAATTTTTGATATAAATAGAGGAGTTTCTCATGAGGCGTTTGTTGTAAGTTTGACTTATTATTCCATAGGGGAACGTGCTAATTTTTCATACCGTCGTTAGAAATTACTTTTTAGTTTTTGTTTTGTTGTTATAATATTAATAATAAAATAGAAAACTTTTTGTATAAAACAACAAACTTTTTATAATATATATAAATTTATTTGTTTTATTAGAATATATTATATTATATATAAAGTTATTTATTTTATTAGAATAATTTAGATGAATAGTAAAAATCAGACAAAATTTAGAAAATTCGTGAATGTTTAATATTTAGTCCGTGATTTTTTTTAAATAGTGGTACACCTCCATTCTCCTATAAATAGGTTACTCAGTTAAGTAATGAAACTCACACCTGAATCAGAAAATTCTTCTTCTATAATATTGTGCGTATTTCTTTCTAGTATAAGAATACTTTGAGTATAGCTAATAGTGCAAGATTTTCTCAAGATAATCTACGTCATACCAGTTAGATCTAGTCTCCTATTAAGTTAAAGGATATTATTTTCTTTCAATATTCGTAAAGGATATTATTTTATACTCGTAAGTGATATCATTTTTTTCATACTCCTTATTATGTAAGTGATATTATTTCATTTCATATTCCTAAATCTAAACTTACTATGGTAAGTATTACTTCTATAATTTTTGAAATGATTTAAAATTCTTGCGCTTCATCTAATATCATTTCACTAGAATATTGATCTGAACTTTCTTATTAAAATTTTAATCTTTTCATGTCGGGATACTATTTATCCAGGATACTATTCATCCGGGGTACTATTCACGAGAAAATTAGTTTTTTTTTCTTTTCAAATTATCTTTGATATATGAATCTTATTCTTGAATTTGAATCTACGTTTTGATCATCATGTTTACAATTTGGACATTCTAAAATTCTGAATAAATTGAATTATAAATATCTAATATTTATCATTGATCTCACTTGATTTATTCTTTATATTATTGTCATAATACTCAGACTAAACTTGTGGTGAAAGTTGTCTTTGGCCCGTAGTGCAAAGATGAACTGTTGATTGATGAATATATTTGGCCTGTAGTGCAAAGATGGACAGGTGTTTGACATGATCATGACCACTGGTGTTACAAATAAATATCTTTGGCCCGTAGTGCAAAGATAAATTATTGATTTGAAATATTTATTGATTGGTGTTACAGGGATAAAATATTGATGGTCTACTTGACTCTTCTATTGGATTGCTTGTTCCGCTACAATTGTTGATCTAAAACTCGTTATCTACTATATTTTATCTGATTTATTATTGTTGCAGGATAAAGATAATTTATTCTCCATTATCTTAGTCATAATATATTATTTACTGGACTAGTTGAGCTCACCCTTTTTTTTGTTCCATTGTTCTTCTCAGAAAATAAGAGTATTATCGTTAGGACTAGTCGGGGAGTGGAGTAATGATCCGATATAGTAGTCCTCACTATTCTGTAAAACAATGGGTCAATAATTGTAATGAGGACTTAATTTGAGTGTGGATATTTTCGTATTATAAACGACACAATATTTGTATTGAAACTCACAATTTATGTGTAGTCGTATTTTGCATGACAGATTAACAGTTGTAAATAGCAATATTTGTATTTGAATTTCGTAGTATATATTTAACGACTCAAAATAGATTGTGTGGATCTATTTTGGGGCGTTACAATATTGATCCTTGATTTGGAATTTCTTTCAAGATAGAGTGACAACTGATCAAGAGTTCATGTAGTTTAACACTATATGCAGATTACACGCATCCGGATGGAGTATAGAATACGGGTACTACTTATTTTGTCAATTTTTACACTAAAATAAAATGTGAATGGTTATTGATTATAATCATTTTATAGATACACTCATGTATTGTAACAACTCAAGTCAAATCTCGAATCTAAATCAAATAATAATAGCACTTCTAAGTCATTTTATTTAGCTCATCATAGGCTCACCCAAAAGTCATAATTTATGATCTTAATGATAGCAACTTGAGTACTATAGATACACATCCAAGTATCTCATATGTTACAATGTGGGAGTAGGATGTTACATGTATGGTGGAACATCCACTACTTATAATTAATCAGTTAATCTTACACATCATTTTATATCTAGTTTTTTATAATTATCTTTTATTACTGTAACATTACTCGTTACTGAATCTAATACCAAATAATTTTAAAAAGATTGCTAAAGTAAATTCTAAACATATATATTAGGGTTTTATGTACACAGATGTAATCCGATTTTTTATGCTAAAATATCAGTGACTTGTGTAAAAGTTAAGTTCATAATTAAGGAAATAAGTTTGTGTTTTTTATGTGCCAAATATGTTTATTTTGCCATATATATCTATATTAAATATAAGACCGAGTATTTAATTAGTTAGTTAGTGACAGTTTTATAGTATCAATCATTCAAATATTAACAAGGCAAATGTTTAATAATTATTGTTATGATATTATCAATTATCCAAATAAACGAGACATGGGCGGTTCCTCTTTGTCTATATCGGCCATGAAGACATGGATTTCACGTGCTATAAACTAAAGATAGTAAATATTATGGAGTCTGAAAACTGATTGAATGAAGCATAAACTCTTAAAGTGAATTATTGAACATGGCAGCCACTTATATGTTGTTAATAATATTATTATTTATATATGTCTATGTATTGTTGATGAATCATAAAAGTAAACAGCCACATTTGATTTAATTCTCAAGTGTGAAAATATGAGATTATATAAAATTTTGTTTGATTTGAAGTTATGCATCAATAATTTTATAATAATAGAAGGTACTAAAATATAAGCTGTCGAAATATATACTTATATACAAATTAGTTACACAAATATTTTTGAATAGAAGTGCTTTCACTAGAAAAGGATGAGTTACAAATTATTGGTCCTCTTGCTTGTTAGGGGATGTTTTCATGGAGCAACTTGCAAGCCATGATTTTGATGTTTAAAAATAGGTTTTGATCATGTATTATGTAGCAAAAATGATTAGGTTTTCTTCTTCAAATCTATGATGTTATGTAATTATTTGTGGTCTGATCTATACCTTTTGGATTTTCACAATCTATATGCTTTTGGATTTTAGTAAAAATTATTTTTGCCGATGAAAAAATGCATAATAATATGATCACTATTTCACAAACAACAAGATAAAATTTTAAGAGTCTGTGTGTTTTATGTAGTCCATGACTGAATTACAATATTCGTAAAATAATTTTATTTGAATATTTCACAAGATTTATGTTATATTTTTGTTTCATTAATTACGATGGTACATTTATAGATATAGAATATATTATTTTATATTATTATCAAAAGAATGAGATTTTAAATTGAACTTTTTTGTCTTTTTAGAAGGAGGGAGCATATAGCATGCATTTGCGATATTAGGGTACACTCGTATCCATATACAAGTGCATGAGAAGTAACCTAACTTGTAGAAGTACCGCTCATTAAAATAATATTATTTAGAAAATTATACTCCCTCCGTCCAATAATAAGTGATGTTTTAGGTAATTTTATTTGTCCCAAATTATTTGATGTTTTAGAAAATCTAGGAGCATTAATTACAATATTTTCAAAATTACCCCTCATTACTACTATTTCAATACCCAGATGCTTTTAACTTTCTCTCTCTCCTTATTAACACAAAGGGTATTATAGACAAATGATACTATATTTAATACTATACAATCATTTCCTTAATGGTTGTGCCAAACTCTAAAACATCACTTATTTTGGGACGGAGGGAGTAGCATTTTATGAAATCCATGTACCTGCGTTTGAAATAAAAAAAAAATCAGGGGTAAAAAAATAATTATCCAAAATTAATTGTTTACCCAAATAAAGAGGTCAATCTTTTAACTTATGTCCATTATGGAAAGTTTCAACCTAGCTAAAACTGGTCAATAATACCTATATATAGATAAATTCCAAATAATTATGGGGTCGACTGGCCCCTTTACCTCTCTTCCAGCAGGTACCTTAGTCCTTTGACATGCCTACACAGTACTGGAAGAAGTGTCTTTGTTGTCTCAAAAGATAGTGATCAATTAATCATAGAGTAGAGGATCATTGAAACAAAATAACAAAACCAGTGGCAATTATTGTTAGGTCTTAGACCCTGCATGCATGTCCAATACACATGCCTGCCCTTAGTTGCATGTCGAGTATCAGACATCTGTATTTTAGGATAAAGTGAAAAGTCTGATCAGTACTGTCACATAAGTTGGACATAAACTAGACTCAAAGTGATACATTATTTAGACAACAATGCTACTATCACATAAAAATGATCACATAATGCTCACATACATACTGTGGATCCTGCCTGACATGTGGGGCTCACAAATATACATGTGTGTGTATGTGAGCATTATGTGACCATTTTTTATGTGATAGTAGCATTATTTTTATTTAAATTGATCGAGTTTGAATTCAAATTTATTGTTGGAATATATATAAGCTAGTTCCCATGTCGAAAAACTAATAAGGATACATCTCAAACAACTGGGGTGATATTGTTGACCTTGCTACTTCATTCCAAAATACAAAGTTCTCAAAGAACATCATTTGTCTGTCCATTGCAGTCACTTTCTACAAAATATGGGAAGCCAGAAATTCAAGGATACATAGAAATATCCTCATTCCCCCTTCTAGACTTGCATTAGATGTCATAAATATTATCAAATCTAGACTTTTAACTTGTAAATCTTTTATTAGAGCCACTACTTTTTGTTCATACTATTGTAGTTGGCTATTGTAGGTTTGGCTTACACTCTATGTATAGCTTGTTCATCTTTTGGTTTGTCTCTAGATGAATCTGCTATATTCTGGGGAATACCCCTTGCCATTGTAATTTGGTTCCTTTAAACAAAAACACATTTAGCAAAAAAAAAAAACTAATAAGAGTGGTACACTAATATACATCAATAATACTCGATATTAATACTTTGGTGATAAAAGATTAGATAGTGATTATTGATTATAACCATTGGACTCGCCCATGTAATTAATAGAACACATCCACTGATTATAATTAATCAGACACATCATTTTATATTTAATTTTTTGTAAGTATTTTGTATGACTATACCATTACTCATTACTGAATCTAAGACCTAATAATTTTTAAAAAAAATTATTACGTAAATTATAAACATGTATATTAAGGTTTTATGTACGCAGATGTAATGGGCTAAGTTGATTTTTTATGTTAAAATATTAGTGACTTGTGTAAAAGTTAAGTTCATAATTAAGAAAATAAGTTTGACTTTTTTATGTGACACGTATGTATATATTGTTATATTTTATAAATATCGAGTCATTTTATTTAGCCGCAGTTTTACATTATCAATCATCCAACTATTAACAAGACAAATGTTTGATAATTATTTTCTATGATATTATCAATTATCCAAATAAAAAATGCATGGGCGGGCCCTCTTTGTCGCTACCGGCCATGAAGACATCTGAAAACTGATTGAATAAAGCATAAACTGTTAAAGTCATGAATTATTGAACATGACAGCCACTTATATACTGTTAATAATATTAAAATTTTATATTTTTATATATGTCCATTTATTGTTGATGAATCATAAAAAGTAAACAGTCACATTTGATTTAATTCTCAAATTATTTTTTTGCATGTTTATATATATATATATATAACGGTTCTCCAACGGACTTTTCCACCATCAATATTAATGAAAACAAAAACGAACATCGATCTGTTACTAACAGTAGCGGACTCTAATCAGAATAAAGATTTGACTTTATTAACTAGAGTTTAACTTTATTAACCGATGTTTAAGATTTATTAACTAGGGTTTAAGACTTAACAACCAGGATTTAGTGTCTATTAATCGGGGTTTAGGATTTATTAACCAGAGTTAGGGTTTATTAACCACGTATTAATAAAGTTAATAAACCCTAAACTCAATTAAAAAGGGAGTTAATATATAAAACCATAAATCTTGGTTATTAAACCCTAAACCATAGTTTATAAATCCTAAATCCTAATTAATAAATTCTAAACACCGGTTAATAAAGTCAAACTTTTATTCTGATTAGCGTCAACTACTATTAGTAGCGGATGATACGTGTTTTTTTACCGTCCGCTACTAATAGTAGCGGACGTCGATTTTTAATTTCTAATTCTGACATTTCCTTTTTGTTTTCATTAGTATAGATAGTGTATGCCCTATAAAAATTCATAGCAAATAGATATTATGAATCATTTCAATATATATATATATATAAACACATAAATAGTGTGACTGATTTCATGTTTGGTAGTTTTCATGTGCATCCTACTTTACAGTTTTGTATGTAAGTTTTCATTCCGTACATAAACAGAATAATATTATATTGTAAAGCGCAGAACTTTATAAGTTATACTTTTTATTTTTTTTAATTACATCAAAACAAATTAATCATTTGTTTTATTGGGAAGAAATTGTCGAATCTTTCAAATAATGTGTTAATCGTATAATTCATTAATTTATAATTTGTTAGCTGAACTAAAATCAATCAAGTTTTGGCTTGCCGTAATAATATTTAAACAATTTAGAGCTCGTTAACAAAGGAATCTTGTCAACCCTTAGGAGTTGTTTCGATTTAATTCTTTGTTTGCATGCTCTTGATGTTGATTAATTAATTGGTGTGTTCTCTTTTTGGTTTGTAGTTAATTTGAGAAAAGTAAGATAATTTGTTAATATTACGTAATTTGGTATTGATTGGATATTGTGATTAGATTTGTTTTGGTGTAATTAATATATATATATATATATATATATATATATATATATATATATTATCATTAAGTATTTATTTAATTATTATATTATATTATTATATAATGACCATCTCAATTTCAGAATGCTATTATTGTTAAGGTTCATTTTTGAGTTGTGAAAAAATCTACTTAAAGCAGGCTGGTATGTGTTTATATATTAAATAATAATCTTAGTAGCTTTTATTACATAATTTTGTTAATTTGTAATTTTCTTATTTTTTTTAAAATTGATTTTAGTATAGTTTTCATCCTAACTTCTTTGAAAAGGGGTATTTATATCTTTAGATGATCATTTTCTAAAGCTAGTCTCCTTCGAATGTAAGACTCTAAATATAATGTAAACTACTTTTATGACATATATAATTTAGTTTGTTTAGTTAATTTGTATTTTTAACGGGTTTGTGTAAGGCGTAAGTATTTGGTTGGTTTTTTATTTAGAAAGTATTTTATTTTAGTTCGGTCCGTCGTTATATATACAACCGTCGTTTATATGTTATCCATCGTTATATGTTGTCTGTCACTAAAAGCTAATACTACAGTTGTATATATAACGACAGACCGAACCGTCATCCGATCCGTCGTTAAAGAAGGATAAACAAGGTATTTTGATAATGTAGAGTATCTGATCCGCAATTCGACTAATCTCCCCAACCTGGGTCAGACTTTTCATACACTATTTTATATTTACCTTGTTGTATCTTATTATTGCTCTTTGCATTTGCACCCTTTTTCTCCAGTTCTCCTTCAAGAGATGCAAAACAAATAGGCAAGAAACATAACATGTGCCCTAAGCACACAGTTTAAGAAAATATTATTTTGAATTGTGTGCATATTCTCTTGATTTTAACATTTGCACCAAATTCAAGGGAATAAACACACAATTCAAGAAAATATTCCCTTGAACTGTGTGCTTAGCATGTACCCTTAGGGCACATGTTAAGAAATTCCAACATATATAACACCATGATAGTAAAAAGAGAGATTTTGACATCAGCACATCAACAAAAATCCTCTAACTATTCCACAAACAGTGGTGAAAATTAAAACATCCAGAATTAAATCCGAAATAATATCCCACATCATCTCCATAAAAATCCTTTGCCTCATCACTATATTATATGATTTCTTCCAAGGCATAAAAATGGAGTTCAACACAAGCTAACACCTTCAAATATTGGAATGCCAATGGCAACTCGCAAGTCTAATTTCAAGAGGAGAACTGTCTCGAGAAGCAGCAATGTGTTGTTGAAAAGCCATTGAGCAAAAAACTGGCTAATCGTCTGACAACTCGTCCCATGATCACTCCCTACCGCTTCATGCTAATGGATGCCGCCTCCTGCAAACGTTTCCAAAGTTTACTACGCGTCAGGAATCAAATACTGCATTAAATATAGATGGGTCTAGACCAAAGTTACAGAATGAGGTTTGTGTGTAAAGTATTGGCTTTTATTGAAAGTAATAAAATAGGTCAGAATATCAAGAGACTTGTAAACAATTACTTTTAACATGAACATGTTTGTAAAAAGTCAAAGGGAAGGGTAAGTCTCACGAGTTACCTCTTGGGCCGACTTCGGTCTTCATCGTAGTCCATCACTCCACCAGATTCAGCGAAAATCTCCTCGTGCCCTCGGAAGTCCATGTCTGCCTGCTCACAGGTTGTAACTTCTGCCACAACGTAAGTAAGACGCATCGACAAACATATTCCATGTGCTTCAAAGATACTCACTTTTTTACATTATGTTCTAATAAAGTAACAGCAAAGATTCACATGATATTATAATTGAGGGTATTAAGCCAACCCCTCATTATTTAAACTCTAATTCAACAATCACTCAACTAGTATCCAAACCAGGTAGGCTGGTAAAGGTGCACAAGTGATTGTTTCTACTTAAGTTAATTCCATCCAATAAATGTTCCCTCATCTTGCGAGTAAGACTAAGGAGAGAGACCATAAAAACAAAAGTTTAGCATGATAAGTTTATGATATCCTAAGAAGTCCGGTGCATACACAGTGTCCTCACTTAACTAAGGTAATAGACATATACCCCAGAACCCCTTGCAAAACAAAAGTGTAACAAGTTTTATCCCCATGCAACATCTAAACACTAATAAACGTGAATTCTTATACATCAATTAACTGGAATTAGCATATGTAGAATAGATAAACAAACACAATGTAAGAGAACTGCAGTACACTAACCTTGAGGGAGACTGACTTCTTTACTTCATCTATCCTTTCTTCAACCTCCTTCCTATGTTTCTTGTCCAACTCACTCATGTTATCAGCCCATTTTATCTTATCTTGGATTGAAATAAGAAGATTGTCCGATGTAGTCAGCCTGTGTTTTTGTTCAGAAATACATTGGACTCATAAAAGAGACCCCAAACAAAAGTAAAAATGCACAGGAAAATTAAATTCAGTTCTATAACAGGTTATGTTGTGCTTTCAATTTTTATTATTAGTAAATATAAGGTGCTTCTACAGTAAGATGGCCTCCTGATAAGGAAAAGTGCCCATTATTATAATCCAACAAAGGCAAAATAGTGTTGGACACTCCTATGCACTAGTTTGCAAAATAATAGTAATAATAAACTCTTCATCTAAGAAAGTGGCACACTTCTTGGACACTGCCTAACTAACAAGCCTTGAACGTTGACATGGAATTATTTTTAGTATGCAAAAGATGATGGAAAAAAGAATACAAGACTACGGGTTGTACTATTAATTGAGCAGTAGCATGGAAGTAGAGTGGAGAAGATTATTATAATAGTGTGTATGTGTGTCTCTATATACTCCATCCATCCCATTTTAATTGTCCTAGCTTGACTTCTATGGTCAAACTGACATCATAATATTAACATTAAATAAAATTTCACTTTACAGTCATACAATAACAGATTTATGGCAATAAAATGTGGTCTACCAGCTTGATAACGTCTGAATCATGCTCCCAAGCTGTTCAGGTCTGAGATCCCTTCCTGCTGCAAATTGCACCTATGAACTCACAAAAGGAATTGATCAAGCACTTATTCAGGGGTCATATACTTGCATTAGTAAGTCACCTAAACACTACACAAAGAATAAGAAGGTATAGACACTAAGTTCTAACCTCAAAACATCTTCGCAACTGATCCAGCTTTCCTCTAACTATGCCCTACTCAAAAGAAAATGCAGAAATTAGCACAATAATCCTTCTGACAATAAGACAGTCACAACAAGAACATGTGCATGGAAAATTTCAAAACGTTATTCACCAACATCAAAAATCTTGCACAAGAAACCAAATATATGCATACATGTGTATAGCATGTGGTTATCTGTAATTGGTCTAATTAACGTAGAATACATACCACGTACATGCACTCGTTGATAAGGAAATCTTCAAGCTCGCGCACATTCGTTACGTCCAACTCCTGCATCAGTACATCATAGGGGAGTACCTGGGAAGGTAATAATAATTAAAGCCTCAAATAATCATGTGAATGTCTGAAGAAGTAACCTATCATGGAATAAACTTGTGAATTAATGCCTGCTATCATTTCAAAAGGTTGAACAAGATGAAGAATAAGCAACAAACAGTAGTTCTGAATCAGACAATTGTATTACAAGTCACCATGATTGAATAAATAATATCAGGAAGAAATTTTAATTCTACATCATCTTGTCAATTTTGTAGCACTCCAAATTTTAATAGTCATGTAAAGTTCATATATACCTGTAAATTATTACTAATATAACTGACATTTTATGAAAACATTCATTTTACCAGCACAAAGTTTTTTACAGGTTTAAATCCTACAAATTCACGAGTCATTCAGACATTAGCATTGACTGTCAGTTCACTGTGGCAGGTTAACAAAGAAAGCTTACATTAACGTCAGCCCAAGAAAAAAAATCTCAGAATTTCAACAAGAAGTTCAAATTAATTATACCTGGACAAACTCCAAATAAAGAAATCCCTCTAAGTCATAATCAGTATTCCCAAAGCATGAAAACATGTGTTGCTCTTTTGACCAGTTGTGACTCAACTACACCTAGACGGACAAGTTGCAACACCTGTCTGTTCTGGAAAAGATGTTGATTACTTTATATATGCAAATTAAGTCACAAAACGAAGGGGGGATTTGTGGTACCTACAAGATTATTTTCATTAGTTCTCTATTTCTTGCACTTAACTTTTAAGAGAGTAACAAGGTGACAACTGACAACACTCAAGTTAGAGGGTAAATCAATTTTAAGAATAAATAATACCGGATCAAGATAACAAGTTGGAATTGGTTGAGTACCTTGTTTGTCTCAGCCAGTGTAAGTATAGAAAGTTGCTTTAACTTGAGGACTTGATCAGGCACCAACTGTGGGAGATGGCCAGTATTACCTACAAGACAAATATTTCAATACACATATTGCATCCTAGCATGCCAAAAAAAAGTGCATCATTAGCTAAACGGACTCATATGTCAACATGGATGCAAGTGAAACCACAAAACAATCTGTTATATAAATCATATACAAACAATCATGGGTATGGTTAAATACCTTTTCTATATATTCATTCTGACAGCAAAGTTGAATTTGCTATTCTATAATACTGTTTTCACCAGCAAAACTTAACAAAATGTATCGCATATACCTTAAAATTGTTATCTACTTAGCAGATCACAGGAATTAAACATGTCCCACCATTAGATAGAAGTAATCACACCAAAATATCAATCAACAAGCAAAGGTCTCCCCATTTTTTGTATATTTAAAAACGTAACGTAGATAGGGTAGTTTACCAGGTTTAGTTGGATGTAGTGACTTTGTACAGACTGTGTAATGTAGATACCGTCCTCTTTTGATGCCATTGTGAATGAAATTTTTCAATGTTCTAAAATGCGCTAGGCGAGAGGCGGGCGGCCGGGGGCATAGGCGAGATTTTTTTATTTTAAGCAAATTTTAATATTTTATCTTACATTTATCCAAACAAAACAATAATATAAAGCAAAACAATCTATAATAAAGATAATAAAGGCCTTTGCTTAAAGTTGAAACACATCCATATTGTCAATGTCAAAGTTCAAACACAAACATGCAATTGTTCAAAGTTCAAACATATCTTTAACGTATTAGTTTTATTCATAAATAAGATTGCTATTAAATAATAAAATTTAAAATTTCAAGAATTCAATTCAATATTAAAACTTAAGAAACTAAACATAAATTTAAGAATTATATTGAATAAAACTAAATATTACAAATAAATATTACAAATGTATCATCATTTATATAATTTGAAGTTGGTACAAGTTTACAAAATTACAACTACAATAAAATTATCCATTTTGACATGATCTTGTTCACTTCTTATTGTGATTTGATATGCTACAACCTTCATTATGAATATGGTAAATCATTAGAAAATAAATATATCAAGATCTGGTTTGGGTAGTTATTAAAATAAAAAAAACTCTTCACCTAGGCCCCACCTAGCCCGCCTATGCCTCGCCTAATTTTTTAGAGGAATTTTTTTGCTGCCTTAGGCTTAGGCGATGCGCCAGGGGGGCCTAGCACCTAGGCGAGGCGTCAGGGGGGCTTAACGCCTAGGCGGGAATTTTTAGAACACTGATAGTTTTCTTATCAAAAAACTTCATAACAATCAAAATTTAATTAAGATAGCGTTCTTACAACCACCTCATTTTCTCATCACAAAAAAATTTGAGGAACTACATGATATAACTGAAAAACTCTCATCAGTTTGATATACATTGTTCTATAATTAACACCATGAATTAGTCATCATCATTTCTAGTTTTTTATGAAGGACCAAATTTATTAAACAATATTGCATGAGAAAGGCATAAATTACACATTTTCAGATAACATCTCACAAGATACAAGCAGCTAATCTGCAAAAACTGAACTTTTAAGCTTGCTTGGGTTGAAGGGCATTTGTGTCTTACTATTATCAAGCATTCAAATTTATTAGATTTTTATGTATAATGGACGCTAACAACTTTGTAAATATTATACATGGTGTTGTTTTTTTTCATTTCTTTTTCACAGTTAAGTACTCATATTTTATAGGTATGTTTGGCCCCATAAAGTCGCCACATCATACGGATGATTATAATTGTTACTCAAAAATATGCGAGAGTGATGAGAGGATCTTAGTGTTAACAATTATAGAGCAAGATGCATGAAGACCAAACGGGATTCTATTACATAACATTTAAAATAAGATAAAGAAGAAAAACAATTCAGAATGCTTACTCTTGTATTCACTCCACGTGCAATGTGCAAACAGGCGAAGCAGATCAAGATGTACAGAGTTCTCAGTTCCTTGAAGCTGCATATAATAGTTCAGGAAACATAAATTATGAAAAGATCTTAAAAGGGATCTTTTTAACAAATAATTATTTACAAAAAACAATAATGCTGAAATTATCAATTAACCACAAGGGTGTCCAACATTAATCCTTTGGTTTCCAAAAGCTTTTAATTTTTTTGGCAGTCTTGCCTAACCACATGATAAGATGAACCAAAAGAGAAAAAAAGGGCTGAATAATACACATTTAGATATTCACAGCTATATGAATGCCAAATTTAGAATACAATAAAGGCATCTAGTTACATAGAAAACAACACGCACTAGCACTAATATACCTAAATCAAAATGCAAATTCATTCATATATTCATACTCTCCTAGTCACCCCCATTGGTAATTATTGATTCAATATTTGCATAACAGGCTTAACAGCCATATAGTACAAATCCTCGGCACTGAATAACGAGCTTTGTAAACAAACTAAGAAAGATATAAGGGTGTTTGAGTAGAATATCAGCAACTCCCCTGACCCACTTCAAATACTACAACACGTCAAAATCATACAATCAATCATTAAAAAGGTAATCACAAACAATCAAATTACACAACAAAAATACTAATTAAAATTCCCACTTCTTAGAGCTAACAAATTAGACAAATTTATTACTATGCAAAGCTTAACAGAACACAAGTGCCCAAATACCCAGTATAAAAATATACTAACAAAATTCCCAATTGTTAGAGCTAACAAATTAGCTAATTCGACAAAATTTACAACTAAGCAAAGCCAAAACAAGTGCCCGAATACCCAGTATAAAACCTAATACTAACCAAAATTCCCAATTCTTAGAGCTAACAAATAAGCTACTGGCTTAGCAAAACATAAACCACAAAATAAGCCAAAATACAGAATGGAAAAAATTTCAGACCTCGAGAACATTGGGTAGGGCAAGAATCTCGGAGAAAGCAAAGAGCGAAGGATGAGAAGTAGCTTCAACGATGACTTTAGCGAGTGATGATCCCTTAAGGATCGAAGCTTGCTGAACGAAGTATTCGATGTGCTCTGCTTGCTTTTGTTCGATGTCCATTTTTTTCAGTCACTTGAACCGAAGAATTTTTGAATGATAAATCAAATTTAACTAGGGTTTCAAAATTGAAGTGGAATTTAGACAGAATGTAGGTTTTTTAGGGTATAGGAATTGTGAGAACGAACCGTTTTACAGTGACAAAATGAAACCCTTTGATTTGGGTCTGTGTTCAATTGTATATATATATATATATATATATATATATATATATATATATAGCAATTTTCCACAAATATAAGGAAAAATATTTTTTAATATATGAATAATAGTTTTATTTGAGTACAATAATTTGTTAGTAAAACATCATATATTACAATTTACATAATATTCCCCATCCTTAAAAGACGACAGAAAATATAAATTTTTGTCTAAAAAAAGCGAGTTAACAGAGTTTATTAATATAAAAAATAAAAATACTTATTTTTTATATAATTTTATAGGGTTAAATTTTAATATATTTTGTTCATTATTTTGAGTACGACTTAATAAATTTTATTTTATTTTTTAATATATTTTATGAGTTAATTTTTCACAAAAAAACATTGAAATTATAGTAATTAGATAAAAAAATATCCTTTAAATCAAAGTATAGTTAAAAATTTGAGACTCGAAATATTATTTTTAAAAATTTGATAGTATAATTTATATAGTTATTTATAATAATGAGAACTATTGTAAACTTTCAAAATTTTATCTTAGTAATGAGATTCTTAAAAGTAAATTGAAGATATTATACTTATAAAAATAAAGGAAAGTTAGTAGGTACACCAAAATTTAGAAACATTGATTTGAGGTTCCCAATATTTGGACTGTTTACAGTTACGCCCCTAAACTTTAATGGCGTTTATTTGGACTTTCATTCATTTTGTTTCTCTCTCTAGAATTTGAGAAAGATGGCGAAGCCCGTGCCCGATTCGTCCAGCAATACAGCAGCCGTTCAAGCCACCAACGACGATGCTTCGGCGAGTAAATTGTACGTGTTCCATTTACATCATCTTTTCACTCTCATTTTAGCTGTTTCTAAGATCAATTAATCTATTCACAGGCGCAGCTTCAAATCTTCAGCCATAATTTTCCTTCAATACACTATGTGTTTCACTCAATCGCTTG
Organism: Panax stipuleanatus; assembly: GCA_020205555.1. NCBI lineage: Eukaryota > Viridiplantae > Streptophyta > Magnoliopsida > Apiales > Araliaceae > Panax > Panax stipuleanatus. The sequence continues at coordinate 21,039,670 of CM035116.1, forward strand.
ATTGGGTATAATAAATGGGTTTTTTGTTGTTTTTTAGAGTTTGCAGTTTTTTTTTGGTGTTACTGGGGTTGTGATTTTAGTTATGATGGGTTCAAATTTTGTGTTGCTTTGTTCACTAGTCAAGATGTAATTTTTTTGATATTAATGCCGCATTTGAAACTTCGAATGGTTGTTTGCCTTTATTTTTTTTACAGTGGAAATAGGGATAGAATTGAGAAGAGATTTATGTTGTTTCCTGTACATACATTAGCTTTAGGTATAGATAGGAATAGTGTATATTTTCTAATTCGTACATTAATCATCTCTTGCAAATGAGTGTGAACATTTATATTTTCTAGCATGTTGTTACACCCTCCATCCCAATTTAAGTGATAGGTTTTGTAAGTCTATTTCAGTACTTATTTTTAAGTCATGCCTAAATTACATATAGACAACATATTTGTTACAAGAATCATAATTTCAACATGTCTTGCAGTCTGTGTCAAAATACACCAAAGAAACTCTGTCACTTAAATTGGGACGGAGGTAGTATCATTTTTCTGCTGCTATGTTTTCATTTACATTTGACCAGTTCTTCTATTAACAGTTCATATTCTATGTTTGTCTGTAGGTCATGTGTTAAAAAGGGATACATGAAAGATGACTACATTCATTTGTTTGTTAAAAGACCTGTAAGGAGATCTCCAATAATTAATCGAGGTATGATTTGATTGTCGCCAGAAATTAAAGCTAGCATACGGTTTTCTTTTTCTTTTCCTTTTTTGCTTTCTTCTCGTCCGTACTAGAAGTTCTTAATCCAGTTTTTTGCTTTCACTTTTGCTTATGACATCTTAAGGTTACTTTGCGCGTTGGGCCGCTTTTCGGAAGCTTCTATATCAATTTCTTAACTGTGAGTTAAATATCAATGAAAATCATACAAAGAAGCAGATATTGTCACTCGGTGCTGGCTTTGATACAACATACTTTCAGTTGCAGGTCATGATTTTCCTTGTGATAATTTATTTTTTATCATCTCATGAATTATTTCTGCTTTATTATTTTTCCTGAAATTGGTAAATTTCATGGTTTTTATTTATTCTTTCTTGTTATTTATATGAAACTGCAAGGATGTAGTCTGTGTATTTCTTCCTATATGCCATATATTTCCTGAAATTAACACTTAACACTCTCCGCAGTCTACATACAGAGACAGGAGATCTACTTAAACTTGGTTCCAAAACTTTTTACCGTAGTTTCTTTGTCTAAATGCAAGACTGTAAATAATTTGATTCAATTATGTTATTTGTCCATATTTATCCAAGGGTTGTCTTTTTTTTATGGATTTGTGATTGAAGAATATGAAGAGATTGTGTATAGTCAGATTGCATACAAAAATTGATCCATTTGAAAATTTTCATCATTTCATGTTATCTAACATCTGGTCCACAAACTTTGATTCTACATAGAGGTATTAGTAACTAAGGGAGAAGTTTATAGCCACTTGTAATTGGATTTTTCCCACAAGCATGCTTGTGTGTGCGTGTATATATATATATATATACGCGCACACACACACATATAAAGATGGTATTAATGAATAATACGTATCTTTGACAGGATGAAGGAAAAGCGCCACATTTATACGTGGAACTGGATTTTAAGGAGGTATATATTTTAGAAATTCCTGACCATTTTGTTTGCTTTTAGTTAATTCGTTGGCTTATTTGTAACTTGTGATTGAATTGCAAAGAATTAGCGTATTACAAACAGATATAAGTGACACTAGTTAGAAGCTGCATCAAACGAACTCATAAAAGCTTACAATTCTTTTTCTTCATAAATAAAAATATTTATTCTCATGGCTTGCAAGATTTTATTTTTCTTTTGATTGGTAATTTTGACCCCAAGTATAGAAACCAGCGACCTTGAGGTTATTCCTCAAGGGCTCTGCCATTTCTCCACCCCTTGGGGTTATGGCTTACAAGAAAGTTAAGTTTTATATATCTATTTGTCAGGTGACTACTAAGAAGGCAGCTCTTATTGAAACCTGCAGTCAATTAAGGAACAAAGTTGGTGTAGCAGCATCAATTTCTCAAGGTAATCCTGCTATTATTATTATTATTATTATTTATTGATAAGTAAATATTTGAGGTAATCACTATTGGGCAGCTATAAGATTTATACAATGTTCCTTATTGTTTCACTGATAATAGCATGAGAAAATTTGTGAAGGCCGCATGTATTCCCTTTGAATACTGAAAGTTTTAAGAACTTTTATAACTGCAAATCCGTTCAAGATGGGCTAATTTATCAACAGTATCTGGGATGATTAAAACACCTAATTAATTTTTTTGTATGTGGTTGATCTATCAACAAGGCGTGTCTGACTGAATCGGGTATATGTAGTTGTGGAATGGTTAAGATATAATTCGCTTGGTTTATGGCCTCATTACACCATCAGAGTCTACATTTTAAAGGCAAGATTAGCTTGGTTCTCTAAATCAGTGTACTAAAAGGTAAATTTGTCAAGAAAAATTAGTGCACCTTTTTGGTTAGTTCCATGAATGTAAGTTATATTTTCTTTGCAAGGTTCTGCCTTGGTGAGGGAATGTAGGGTCTGAAAGCCAAACTGTTCTCTCTTCAGTTGATTAGCATCTTGTGATACCTTTCTTCTTTGCTATTGATACCATTCCTTTTTCTCATATTTTTAATTCCCTCCTATTATGGGTTCGATATGTAACTAAAGACAATGATTCAAATATATATTAGCATGTCATTCTCTTTTATAGGCAATGGCCTCATGTTCTTGATCTTTACTAGAGCAATTTATTTTTACTCCATTATTTCTATATATGGGCAAGGATAAAGCTAAAAGATTTTCCATTCGCTGATCTATTGAGGATTTGTTTTGGTGAATCCCATCAAACTCCTGAGTTGACTTCTAAACACACGGAAATGTTTATAATTCAGTTTTCTTTTTCCTTATTCCCAATTATCAGATAATCGATTTTTCTTCTGTACTGATTTATGACCTAACCTTGTGCAGAGAAAGGAGAAGTACTGAGTGATCATTATAAACTACTTCCTGTTGATTTGCGTGACATTGAAAAGTTAGATCATATCATATCATTGGCTAATTTGGATCCCAGGTATGTGCATTACTTAAATTTTAATTATTTTAAACTTATGTTGTTTCCTTAAAACGTTGCTTATGCATGGCATTATCTTCTTAAGCTAGTCATTACATCCATGGTATTGAAAATTTGAAATTATGAATTGTTACGTGTATCGAAAACCCCCGTATTGTGTTTCATATGTATCGTGAATCGTATCGTACGATACGGAAACGAAAGGGAAAATGTGGTAATATATTTAAACATATAAAGCACACAATTTATTAGACAAGTCAAGCATATTAACTTGACTAGTTGACTATGTATTAAAGTAGTCAAGTAAATATTATTATAAACTAAATTAAATTTTAAAGTTAAATAGTCGCCAAAATACTCTAAATTGATTTATTAGATTTTATTTTAGTAATCTTTATAGAGCAACAAGAGAAAACAAAAAGTCAGATTCGCCTTTAAATTATAAAACAAAAGAGCATAATTCAAATTAACAAGTGGAGATTTATGTTTCTACCCGTGGAAAATGACGTGAGAAAAATAAATCGACATTCTGTAAAAGATGATATGAAACTCTAAAAAGCGATTAAAGACTCTTTAAGAGAGAGAGAATATGTGAACACTAAAAAACCTCTTCATTTGAAATAGAAGGCTCAAAAGTTTTAATTTTATTCATTTGGATCTACATAAAAAAAAATCAAGTCAGTTGCAAGCTTTAAAAAGTATGTAACTGAATCGTATGATACGGTGTTATTTTCGATTCACCATGCGATACATATTGAATTGTCTCTATATCGCATTGTATCGTGAGATACGTATCGTACGATTCTGATAACTATGATTACATCTATATTAATTACTTGAATACTATTTGATATCATATTTCTAGAAACTTTTAGGACTTTTTTGCCATTTGCATACTAACTTCTTGACCAAAAAGCAGCAATGAAGGTGAAAAGTTAATAGTATTTAGAAGAAAGTGACATCAAGCAGTAATAAGATGTTGTCCCTCTCCGTTCTATTATGTTCTGCTAGTCCTTTTTGCTTTCTTAATTTTTTTGATCATTTTCTCCTTTCTGCCTTACTAGAAAACTGAGATGAACTTCTCCTAACAATCTGGAGTTCTATTTTGCTCTCTTTACAATGGAATATTTATATTTTTCTCTCTCTCGATTTGTTTCGCACTTTTGCCTCCCTGCATGAAAGTTTGAACCACTAACTTATGATCATAAAAGTTAATACCATTGTTTTGCAATTATCTACAAATGATGGAAGAGAGATGAGATTTAGACAGCTAATATATATATATATATAGAGAGAGAGAGAGAGAGAGAGAGAGAGAGAAAATGATTGGAGGAATTTGACTGGCGTGGGCGAGAACTTGCAACAAATTGTGGGGAGAGGGACAGAGAGATAATGCTTGTCATTAGTCAAAATTGTTCACAATTTAAATGGATTTACAGCATAGCAATGCAGGTACATTTTTGTCAAATAAAGAAGAGGACTGAACTATCGTCCAACAACATGCAGGGGTGTTAGCTATCCCCATGTGTGTGTGTATTGTTTGTTTATGGAACGGATTTGAGCAATCTTGATCTTAATCTGATTGGTTAACATAGCGGGATTATTTGAATCTGGTGCCACCTACCCTGTATGGTTTAACTAATTGGATCCCAATTTGCATGAAATCTGATCCTTTACTACCTCACTCCTTAATGGTTTCGTTAGGTGTATTGTGATCTTTTATTTACGTTTTTTTTCCTCTTTTGGTTTCTCCTCGATTTCTGTTGATGACTATATAGAGCTTTAATGTACATTTTTAAGATCATGTTGAAGGAATGATTAAACTGCTTCATTCTGATGTTGTTATCAGCTTGCCAACATTTATAATTGCAGAATGCGTTTTAATATACTTGGATCCAGATTCAAGCCGTGCTATAGTTGGATGGGCTTCAAAAACATTTTCTACATCAATATTTTTCTTATATGAGCAGGTTTTGAAAATTCTCAAACTTCAGATATTCATCATCTTCTCATCTATTTTCCCCTTTCATTGCCTGTTTGCTGATTATAGTTTTTTCAGATAGTCCACTGGTTTCTTTGGGTTGAGATCTTATACTTGATTTTTAACATCTTTCATTGTCTTCCCAATAGATCCATCCAGATGATGCTTTTGGGCAGCAGATGATCAGAAATTTGGAGGTGATGTGTATTTTGTGTTTATTAGATATTGGCTTAAAAGGATATTTAGTTACATTTCCTTTCAAGTATCAACCCTCAATATGAAAATTGTCTTTTATTATTGTTTCCTCCCCTTCCAGTGTTTACTTTTTGCAAATATATAGTGTTAGTGATGGTGATGAACCTAGTCATTGAAATATATATAGACAGAAATGGGGATTGGGGTGAGAGGTGTTCTTGACAGTTCAATGGTATGGGAAAACTAAATGAATAAATGCACAACGCACTAATAATTGATAATTTAGTAGGGTGTTATTCTACGCATGTACCAGCTCAAAGTTCTTTAAATGCAGTGTCTAAAATAACCCAAAGCAAAGTCTCAACTATATAAATCTGTAGGGCGCAATCTAATGTTTTCTCATTCCGTTCCCATAAATGCAAAGAAAGGACAGTCCGTACTAAATAAATTTTAATTTCTTGAAATATTTCTTCTTACCAAGAAATCCCGTTTTATAGGTTTGGCGGGAAACTCTGGATAAATTAATGACAATCGATTTCCATGGACCAAGTACATAACACAATAAACTATGTTGAGAATAAACGTCTCACGATATAGAGAAATAGAAAATTGAAAATTTAGAACACAATCACACAACACAAGAATTATAGTGGAAATTCCAAAACCGAAGAAAAACCACTATTGTTGCCAAAGATAACCAGAGAAAATTTACTATGTGAATAATATTACAGTCACTCACACTCAGAAATTTTCTCACATCCACAAGAAGGATAATTCTTCCGAAGAGAATTTCCCCACACAAAATTCTCTAACTTTTGGATGCCTCTTATCCTTCTACCTTTGGAGGATATCTCATATCCTTTTAGATTTTTGGATCTACATTGGTTTACAATGAGGTAAGTATTTATAGGCAATGCTTCCTCTCCATTAGCATACAAACTTAGAAAGTTTGGTGTGCTAGCACACAAACTTGGAATACACCCATTTCATGCAATTAATGAGGGAACACCCATTCCATGCAATTAATAAGGGAACACTCATTTCATGCCTATCTTCATCATTTAGGATAATTGAAGACACTTTTAGAAAACCAATCATACATTATTTGATTTTAACCAATATCCTAACAAACTCCACCTTGGTTAAAAATAAAATAATCACCATAGCTTTTGCTATCACCGTCTTCACCAACAGTCATAATTCTCGATACAGAGAATTATCATACTCCACCATAAAAAGTACACATACACTCAGAATCAACAGTTCTAAGATTTTTCATGTCAAACAAACTTGCTAAAAAAAATTATGGTGTTATTTTCACGTTGGCTTTCCAGGAAGTTCATCAGTCATCGACATCAAGATCACCACACACCTTGCATCAATGCCAACTAATGCCCGTGTGCATAAAACCCGCTAGTAGTAACACATCCTATTTCATGACAACTTTGGATACTAGCCATAGTTATTAACGCGTCACCTAGGCGTCCAGACGATGAAAAACTGATACGGCGATGGGCGCCTTGAGGTGGAGTTGCTAAGGCGTGCGCCTTGGACGCCTTAGCAGCTCTGGCCCAATCAAAGTATTTTACAGTTCTGATCCATTAACCCATAACCCATCGATTAAAAACCCATGATCCATCGATTAAAAACCAGGGAGAAAGGAAATAAAACCCTAAAAACTTATCAGTAATCGGATTCGACATATCTTTATCAGACTACATATTTGTGATGGTTGCAACTTTATTTTCCATGTGGTGTTTGTTGAATTTTTCATTTATTTTACTAATTTTTAATATCAAGTGTTTTGTTTTTAGATTGTTATTGCTAAGTATTTACATAATTATGCATTTAATGTTATTCCATAGTGTTATGTTTTGAGTTTTAATGCATATGAAATTTTATTGCCAATATACTTGTTAAGTAAAATAAATAATATATAAATTGCAAATTGTAAACGACTTGTCGCCATACGGACTCCATGGCAGTCGCCTTGTCGCCTAGGCGTCCAGGCAGTCGGCTACCGCCATGACTCGCCCTGCATGCCATGAGGATTTTCATACGCCTTGTGTAACTTAGATTGAATCATCACATCTTTGACTTGACTTTGCCACAAACCAAAGTTGATTCTCCCATCGAATTTCTCTATGTTGATTTTCATGCCAGACATTTTTGCTTAAAGAACCAAGCTCTAATACCAATTGTTGAGAATAAACGTCTCGCGATATAGAGAAATAGAAAATTGAGAATTTAGAACACAATCACACAACATAAGAATTATAGTGAAAATTCTAAAATCGGAGAAAAAACCACTTTCGTTGCCAAAGACAACCAGGAAAAATTTACTATGTGAATAATATTAGAGTCACTCGCACTCAGAAATTTTCTCACATCCACAAGAAAGATAATTCTTCCCAAAAGAATTTCTCCACACAAAATTCTCTAACTCTTGGATGCCTCTTATCCTTCTACCTTTGAAGGATATCTCATATCCTTATACATTTTTGGATCTACATTGGTTTACAGTAAGGTAAGTATTTATAGGTAATGCTTTCTCTCAATTAGCACACAAACTTAGAAAGTTTGGTGTGCTAGCACACAAACTTGAAATACACCCATTCCATGCAATTAATGAGGGAACATTCATTCCATGCCTATCTCCATCATTAGGATAATCGAAGACACCTTTAGAAAACTAATCATACATTATTTGATTTTAACCAATATCCTAACAAACTACTTCGCCAATAATTTAATTGATCAACTATGAAATTATCCTTATATCTGATAAATGATGTTTAGACGTTTTTACAGAGAACTTAACTTAACTTTGTTATCCTCTTGTATAAATTATGTCGTATACTGAATCAATCATTATGAGGATGATAACAGTCAATCTGATGTAGGTTATGCAGAATAAAAAGTTAGGGTATCATGAATGGAAAATTATTAGACCTCATAGACCTCTTTTCTTTTTCTCTTTAATTTTTATACAACCTTAGACAAAATTTATTTTGCTTTGGATACGATAATGAAGTAGAAATCCATTAAATAGCATGTCCAGCGTGAGCTAATTGAGATGAATGGGTTTTAGTAAAATAAAAGGGGAAACTAGCAACTTGCTCAATGAAGCATGGAGCCATATGTGGGACACAGATACAACACTATGCTATAAAAATGTTTGATTTTCTTATTGACGGATGCTATATGTATGAAGTATTCTGGAAAGAGATGGTTTTCGTTTTTTATAATGAAGTCTAATGATTGCAATAATGAATATGGGTGATTTAGTTGAACCGTTACTGCAAAAGGAATGTTGAGATTATCTTTGGTTGCTTGATACTAGGTCATTAGATAGGGCTTCGAATAGTTTAGTTAATTCAAGTATTTTGAAGTAGATGATTCATTGTTGTTGTATGTTGTGTTACTCGAACTCGCCTATTTCTGATGGAGTACCCGCGTCGACACGATCCGACATAGGTGCGGGTGCGGAATTTGTGTCTGGTGTGGCACCTTCAATTCGGATACGGCTGAAGGATCGACTGAAGAAGAAGAAGAAGAAGAAGAAAAAGAAGAAGAAGAGATCGGAGAGATCAGATCTAGAATATTTTCATCCCCCAAGCTGCTGCGCTTTACTCCCGACGTGAAGAATGGAAATAGAGCAGAATAATATCAGATCTGGAATATAAAATATCCCCTGTAAAATTACAGTTAGCTACCTCAAAGTTTTTATAGTTTTTTAATTTAATCCCCCATGTTTTCTGAAAGTTCAAAATAGCCTCTGAAAAAATTACATATCGATCCCTGTAGTTTTGCTTTCTTCCATTTCAGCCCCTAAAGTTTCAGGTCTGCCCCTGTTTCTTTATATTTTTGCACTTCAATCCCTAGAGCAAAAAAAAACGTGGTGATACAATTACAAACATTATTGTTAAAAAATCATAACATACCGTATCCCCGCACTCGTGTCCAAATCGGATCCATATCCGCGTATCCTCTATTTTTTGACTTCACGTGTCCGACACCTAGATTCGTACCCGCACCCGAGTCCGAGTAACACAGGTTGTATGTTATCAGGTATTATTATTGTCTATTATGTGCACTTGTCACTGATCATTAGATTGAGACAGTCTCATATAGTTATTGCTTGTGATGCTTGGGAAAATTGCTCCCATATACATAATTTAAAGTGTTAACTAATATCATGTTTTTGTTTCAGAGTCGAGGCTGTGCACTATTGGGCATATATGATACACCTACTTTACTTGCTAAGGGAAAACTTTTTCTTGATCAGGGATGGCAGGTACTTTCACGAAATTGCAACAAGTAAAGACGATTACTCTATCTTTATTATATGTTGATGAAGTCGTCAAGTTAGATTAGAATTGAATGTAGTCGAATGATCCATTAGATAGGTGCCATAGTGATATTTCCCATAAAGATATTTTTTTAATCGACGATCCCAATAAATGGTGATTTTTTAACCTATGGTTAGACAGTGGTGGCTTGTAACCCAGTACAACTATTAGAGCTGATTATTATGGCATTCTATTTGGTTATTTGGCTAATCATTCCTTGGAGCATCACCGCTTCAAGATGAATTAGGGATGGCAATATACCCAGACGTGGGATCCCCACCCGACCTCAACCCTGACCCTAATTGACCTAGTTTTGACCTTTAACTGGGGTTTAGGGTCAGGGCAGGAGAATCCGAAGGCAAGAAACCAATGCCAGGGCCAGATTATGCTCCCCCACCTGGTAAGCCACCCCATCCCCTTCCCCGGTATTCATCTTTATAATTATTTTATATATATTTATACTTATATTTTAATGATTATATGTATTTATAAATGATTTTTATATTTATATATACAGTACATTTGTAAAATTATATATTAACATAGAGGATCGGGGACCCATGGAGTTTTGTGGAGGGTTTATAGGTCCCTGCAGTTAGGGGGCAGGTTTAATTTCTAAAACCTGGTGAGGTTGGGGGGCTGAGTCTGGAGGGTTTGCATAGTCGGGGACTGGATTGGGACAGTTTGGGTAGTCAGGGTGAGGTCGAGGTATTCAGGACCCACCCCGCCCAATGGTCATCCCTAGATGAATTTATGTTTTTAGGTGAGATGATGGTTTCAAATTCACTGGCTTTGCACAAAGTCTATTTGTTATTTAATTTGTTTTTGGACTATGTTGTGTTTTATAGTTACTTATCTTAAAAAATCTGCTATGCTCATATTTTTAGAGGGCTGCTGCTTGGGACATGTTGAAAGTCTATAGCAATTTTGTTGAAGCTCAAGAAAGACGTAGGTATGTGCTCATCCAAATGTTTTGAAAGTAAGTTGTTTGTTAATGTTCTGTGGTACATTTTGATGTTGTTGAAGTTGTTATGACTATTGAATACTGCAGTCTACAGATCATAATGACCTGCAAACAAAAAATTATGATATTGTTTGCCTCATCTTTACATGGATGCTCCATGTAGTTGTCCATGTGAAGTACCTGTGCCATAGAAAAACATGAGTGTGTATGGATATGCCTTATAATTTGAATTTTCCTACTTTGTGGTAAATCAATTTGGAATAGAGCGATGTTTATTTGTTCTCAAGCTCAAAGTTCTGTCTAGTGTATATAATTGTCAGCTCGTTCTACCAATAAAGGACTGTATTCTGAAAAGTTTACTGATGTCTTGTTATTTGATCTCCTGTTTTATAAACTAGTGGTGCTCATGGTGCGGTTTATGATGATACCACAACCAAACCGAACCATCATAAGCTTTATAATTTTAAAAGCATAATCAAATCAAACAACCATAGTGGTTGATTTGATTTATAAACCACCAAAACAAGTGTTTTGTATATTTGGTAAACCACTAATTTAGAGCAGCCTGTTTATTGATTACTGATTAGCAGAATCAATATTTCATTGTTGCACAACAAGTTCATATTGTAACGTTAAGTTCATGTTGTAATGTCAAGTTTATAACAGTTTGTTCACTTGTTATGTAGTTGAATATCAGAAAAATAGCATGTTCAGAAATTGTGCTGTATTTTGATAATTGAAAATTTTCCTTCCAGTGATTATTCCATATAAATTGAGCAGGTCATCTATCATACCTGTGTGTACAACCGTCAATCCTTTAGTTGCACCATGTACAGGGAAGAGCTATCTCTCGCTATACACATGTTCAAAGATTAATCTAAATTATCCTTATTCTATAAAAATTACTAATAGTAAAAGTTTGGAACTTCAACACCCTTTCGTATGACTCCAGATTTTAATTAAAAATATGCTCCAGATAAAAGGCACAAAATTGTGTGTAAACAAAATATGTGTATATAGTTTTATACATACATACATACATATATATATATATGTGTGTGTGTGTGTGTGTGTGTATATATATCTTTATCACCTACAGAAATAGGAGAACCTTTATTACCGTCTTTTAAAAGCTTTTTTAGTTATTTGAGATACCTTGGTTTTGTAAATAAGATTACAACTTTTTAAGATTCTAAAGTTTTTCCATTATAAGAATAAAGTCCGATTCCTTCCCTAATATTTCTGTCTGCTTTACTCCTTTTTCTATCTACTTTTATGGGAAGATTGACATCTTTTTGAAAATCAGGATCGAACGATTGGAGTTGTTTGATGAGTTTGAAGAATGGTACATGATGCAGGCAAGTCAATTGTTCTATTCACTGCTAATTTTATTTTTTTTATTTTTTATTTTTATTTTTTTTTTTGGGGGGGGGGAGGGTAAGAGAATATTTTGATGGTCTCTTGTCCTATAATTCAACTATCAAAAGCTTCACTAGGATGAGTACTGAAACCTAACTACCTTGTCTCGAACTGATATTACATTAATATATAACAGGGAAGTTGATCTCCAAAGAAAGATTTCTTGATTTCAGTTCCAACTATCAATGGACAAATGTCTCTGTGTCCCTTAGAGCATTTGTCTCCGTCATTTTTGGGCCTTGTGTGTAGTAGCCTGAAAATATCATGCTCTTGTCTCAGACCACTTGCCAGAATTTCATTGTTCAACAACACACCTAATAATATGATTACTAGGCTTAATATACAAAAAATATTATAGTTCGTCTCAAAACACAGAAACTTGATGGAGGTGTTATTTTGTGCTGACCAAATTGAAGTAATATCTCAATTTTTCTGAATGTGCTTGGTACTTACAGCTCTCTGTGTTTCTGCTATTCCTTTGCTTCACAATATAAGAATTTTTGTAATTCACTATGGTAATGGTGGTATATAACTTTTGGTGAAATATAAAAAGTTGCTTTCTTGTTGTGCCAGTTAGGCATTGTAAATAAGAACCATAAGCTAGTGTTACTGATTTCTTGCAATCCACAACATTTGTTTTCTTAAAACGTATTTATGCAATCTAATACACTAATCAAACTGTGCAAACAACCGTGAGGGCTATTGTCCCTCTTTTATGGTTCAGGCAGCCAGTTCCGTCATGCACTCATGCTATTTGTACTGCCTGAGATAGCATTGAGGCTCGAGTTAATCTGATTTCTTGTTTTAAAGTCTTGACATATTTCATATTTTATATCAAAATTTTCATCCAACTTCATTGTTGTGATATATTTCTCGTCTGAAAATGCGGCTATTCAGGAGCACTACTGCGTGGCTTACGCAATCAATGACGCTATGGTACGTTGGTGTTTATGTATATATCAAAAAACCTCATCCAATATTGCTTACAACATACCATTGGCAAATATCAATCTGTTTCTCATTGATGCTTCAGGGCGTATTTGAGTATTTCGGCTTCCCTAAAGATCAGCTCTCGACTGGTGCCCCCTCTACAGGATCCCCATGAGAAAGAAAAAAAAGCATGAGCCCATACTGGATCATAACTGTGATCTTTAGAGTTGCATGAAGAACATGACTAGTATGTGGAGACTAGGCCTAGAGGATCTCAGGTACCAAAGAGGTCTCTCAACTCAAGACAATTAGTCTTTTGCCCAATTTACCAAAGATATTATTTGTGTGGGTGCATATATGTGTGTGTTGTTTGACTCCAAAATGAGCTATCCTTCCCTTTTTGCTAGCTGTTTAGCAATGAAAACGTGGTGGGACCCACACATCCCAAAGATGTGTCATCCGATGGCTTTTCTGTGGTCTCCAACTAGCACTTGTTGGTCCCTTGTTCTTAATGGTGTTCTTTCTCTCTTTTCTTATCCCTTTGAAATACTCCTTTTGTGGCTTTTGGCCTTTAACTTGACCAAAAAAACAAAACTTTTTTCTGATCTCAGGCTTGTGTGATTATTTTATTTTAAAACGTTTGGGAGGTCACATGAGCCAAACTTGCTTCAATATGTATACATACATATAAATATATACATTTTCAGTCCTTCTAAGGCGACAGGTTTGCACCGACCGGGGTGGCGACCGGCCGGAATTTTAATTTATTTTTTTATTTTTTTTGCTTTCGACTCCCAAATAATAAATGTGATTTAGTGAAACTGAAATTTTTACAAAATGCTACATGTAAAAAACAGGGTTATACAGACTGTACAACTCTATTGTTTACATGTATCGAAAGGATACCTAAATCAATGTATTTTATAAAAAAATTAGTTTCAATAAGTCATTAATTATTTGGGAGTCAAAAGCAAAAAAAATAAAATAAAATAAAATTCCAACCGGTCGTCACCCTGGTCGGTGCAAACCTGTCTCCCAAGACTTATTGATACATTTTTTGTATGGGTTAGCTGTACATAATACACTACACTTTTCTGATGATTAAGATGAAAACAAGGTCGGTCGCTTGTCAAATCATTACACTAGCGGCAAGCGTGCATACTCGAGAAAATTTTGAGGCATGAACCTGTGTTTAGGGCGCGTACTTGAGGGTGTTGTGTTCGTCCCCCAAACCACCGGCTGGTTTTGTCTGCATTACTATTTTTATTTAACCCTAAGTACAATCTTATAGAAAATAATTACGGAATCAAAAAAAGATGTTTTTGGATCCTTTATAAAGTGGTGGTTGCAATGGTGGGAGGGGGCTAGAATTTAATCTAATCAAAGTTGCATAGTTGTCACGGCTCTGGCGGTAGTCGATTGTTAGGGCGACAAGGCGATCGCCACGACGTCTGTATGGCGAATAGTCGTTTATAATGTGTAATTTATATATTATTTATTTTAATTAATTAGTATATTGGTAATAAAATTTCATATACATTAAAACTTAAAACATAACACTATGGAATAATATTTAAACTTAAAAGCATAATTATGTAAATACTTAACAATAACAATTCAAAAATTAAACAGTTGATATTAAAAACTAGTACAAGAAATAAAGCATTTAACAAACACTACATAGAAAATAAAGTTGCAACCAATCATTACAAAATATTAATCTAATAACTAATAAAGCACTACATATAGCAAACCAAAATAATGTCTAGACTCTATACTAGTCTCTAAATATCGTTCAAGCAAACTCATCAAGAAAAAGGTCATCTCCATTTTCTTCATGAGAACTATTCTCATTCAAAGGTGTAGATGGTTTTTTTCCAAAATCATCATCCACATTTTTATTATCATTTGGAACTCTCTTTTCTTCATCAACTTCATCATCGGAGTCAGAATCCATCAATCTTGATTCTATTGAAGTTGAACCATCACCACGTTGAGAGTACATAATAAAATTATCACTAGTATTAGCACAAACTCTCCTTGAAGGATTGCGACTCTCAGGTTTGTTGGATGCACCGGTTGCTCGATCCACGTCATTTTATGTAAGATCCTCAACGAGATGAATAATATCGTCCTCATTATTGATTCATTCATTATCCCATTCAAAGTCATCAATGGTTAATGGATCAAAAAAAATTCAAGTTCACACCTCTTTTGGAAGCTTGAGACTATCTTTCGATTGTATTGGACATACACTAAGTCATTCAATCGTTTGTGTTCCAATCTATTCATCTTCTTCATATGAATCTAAAATAATATATATATATATATATATATATATATATATATATATATATATTAATGATAAAATTTTAATTATATAAAAAATAGTTAGTATTAGTAATGAATGACTTTAGTTTTTAATTAACAATAGAAAGTACTTACAAACTCAAATGTACTCTAATTGCGCTCATAATCGGAAGAAGAGTAACAAAGGCCTAGAATTCTTTTTGCTAACTTTGTAAGCTCAATAGTCCGCCCTCCAAAAGCGTTCCATCAATCAACTAGCAAGTATTTAAAAGAAATATAAATATTTTTAAAAGGAGGAAAGAAATAATGTATATAATTATAATTTATTTTTTATATATATATTTCAATATACTTACGAGGATTCTTTAATTTTCGTTGCTTAATCGCTATTTTTCTTACAAAAATATTTCGAGAAGTATCATAGTTATCGGCTAGATTGTTTATCTTGTCTAACAAATCTAGCTTAGGCACCATCTTTGCAAAAATGTCATTGAAGTCTTCTAGTAGAGTACCCATCTAACACCGAACGTTCTTCTTTGATATCAAAGTACTTGCTCGGATTTAGAAATAAAGCGGTCTCATATAAATTTTTTTTCATTGGGCTTTCCCATCACTCTCAACAATGTCAAACACCTTCTTGTAGAGTCTTTGTTTATTATCAAATGAATATTTGATTTTTTTTCTTCGCACATTTCACTGCAGCGAAACAGTGTTTTAAGTGTAATTTGGATACATACACTGTTTTCTGTAAAATTTTTAGTTGGAATAAATACTATACATTTTTTTAGAGTTATTCAAAAAAAATTTGTCAATAGAAATGTCACTAAAACAATGTCCCCCTAAACTTATTGTTTTGCGATTCAAACTTTTTAGGAGAGAAAAAAGAGTCCTTCTAGGAGGATATTTTTTTAGTGACATTCAAGCAATTTTTTTTTTGTAGGGTACCTCTCAAAAAATGTATACTATTTATTACAATTGAAATTTTTACAGAAAATAGTATTTTAGGTATAATTTGGATACATATAAGAAAGAAATAGGGTCTGTACAATCTATAAAATACTGTTAAATGTATTCAAATTATACTTAAAATATATTTTTTATAAAAATTTCAGTTAAAATAAATATTATATATTTTTTGAAAATTATTTATATAAAAAAAAAGGTCGCTAGAATATCACCAAAAAAATTCCCCCTAAACTTATCGGAGAAAGAATAGTTGCATCACTTCTACGGATTATAGTCTATAGACTTTATACTGTTTCTTGTGATCTTTTTCTACTTTGTAGGCTCTGTTTTGATGCTGATAAAACCCCTAAATTTAGGGTAGTAAATAATTGTGTCAGCTTTAAATGACCCTTATGAAATCTTTGGGTCAGGAGAAGTCAGATGCTTAACAGTTCTGGAGAAATGGACGAATAATAGTTTACTAATATATTTGTACCAAGAAATTTGGTGGTTAAATAACTGGATTTTGTCATTTAGCTGTAAGAATGGAAGACTACTAGCACCCCTATTGTCAGTTGGTTTATGGATTTGAGAAAAAGTTGTGTTATTGGGGGGTCTGTCCAGGCTGTGTTTGGGACCCTTTTTTTAATATACATATATTTGGGAAGATATGCTTGACTTTTACATGGGAATAGTTTGTTGCATTGATAGTTGTCTACTCTGTCGTTTAATGTCTTAAGAAATTTATTTTAAAATTTTTGACATGAAAATTAGATAAAAAAATTAAATTTGAGTGTATTTAAATTTTATTTATTTATATTTGTATCGGATAGAAATATAAATAGATAAAATTTAAATATATTCGGGTCTAATTTTTCTGTCCAATTTTTATGTCCAATTATAATCCAAATTATCAGTGCATTAGGGCCTTTTTACTATTATGGATGTCGATTATAATTTTCATGTCCGTATAAAAGAGTTCAATTTATTTAGGCCTCTTTGAAACTAAAATATATACATATATTATATGAAAATAATTTATGGTCACAATTATAAAGAAGGTTTTTTCTAAACTCTCAATTTACTTTTCTAAACCCTAATTATTGCTTTCCACATAAGAGTATAGCTTGCAACTTAATTACATTGAAAAATGGTTGCATACTTTCCAAATTAAGAAAGAATCTATTGGCTCAATTATAATCCAAATCATCACTGCATTAGGGCCTTTTAACATTATGGATGTCGATTATATAGAAACACACTACACAAACCAACTCGACCAACTAGGTTTAAATTGTAAAAATATAATTTTCTTTTTTTTTAATTAATTGCGATTGCTGAGAATGTTAGGTTGGCATATGTTAAGGTAATATGTGATTCGAAATAATCTCACATCGATGTTCGAGTATAAAATTGAAATAATCTAACATCGTATAAAATTGAGGAGTCGGGACCTATAAGCTTAATTTTTTTGTGAGTCTTGCAACGTATAATAAAAGTTTTTAGCCGAATTATAATTACGATATATGTATGTGCATGCATGAGATAGATAAAAATTAAGAATGAGTTTACTCTAATTTATTCTATCGTATCCAGTTTCGTCACATATTTCTTGGATCCGGTTAGCATTAAGTTATTTTTTTGATAAGTTGGTTAATTGGCTAATAGAATACTGACACACATACAGCCTCGCCAGCGTGTTAGTATTCTATTGGTCAATTGACCAACTTACCTCAAAATAAATTTCATGTTAACCACACTTTCATATTTCTCAACATGTATATCATTTCTGTTTTTTGGTGAAGTTTTGTTTGATTGCATCTTAATGTATTTCAACAGTCCACCTCTTAATACATTTTAACAGTCTATATCTTTGTATTAAGAGGTTATCTGAATAGTTAAGATACAAATATGAGATTAAACTATTCAGATCACCTCTTAATACAAACATGTAGGCTGTTAAGATGCATTAATAGGTATGCTGTTTAAGATGTATTAAAATACAATCAAACACCACCTTAATATTCATCGACAATATTTAGGGTTTTGGAAAGTTATTGAGGAATTAAACTTAGCAAAAAAAAAAGTTATCGAGGAATCATCTTTGCTAATATTCCCTTTAAGAATTCGATACTTGCAATGGTTATCAGACACAAGTGGGGGGAATAAAGTGATTAAAGCAATTATATGTTAGATAAAAAAGAAATCCCCCCATGGTCTTTGTCACAGTTAAAACTTGTTTATTTATTATTTACACTAAAAAGTCTAAAGCCACTTTTTATAAAAATAAATGTATTTCTTTTGAGGATGGGGAAAATGTGCTAAAGTTCCTTTCACTATTTTTCACTTGCTCTTTCTTATCTTAATCACTTAAATAATGATACTTCACATAAAAAATGGTTACATAAAATTCACGTACACACATGCATATTGTGAGTTCCACGTGCCAGGCGGAGCCCAAAAATGTGTGCATGTAAGTTTTATGTGACCATTTTTTATATGATAATAGCATTGTTGTAATTACTTTTGCTCAAAAGAATTAATTTACACTTCTTAATGATTTGGGAACCACAAAAGGTTGTTGGGAAAATTAAAATCTTTGAAATTGGTTTATTCCTAATGATTTGGAAACCAACTAAAGGTTGTTTGTTTAAGAAATTAATATAACACATAAACATAATTAATTCTCACCAAAAAGAAAACACTTCTTTTATTTATTAGTAATTAATTTGAAGAAGAAAAAAAAAGAAGCTTTTACCACTCCTAACTTTATGTCTTTTAAAAAACAATATTTCCCTCAAATTATTTTTTTTAAAAAAAACAAACAAAAAATAAAATTGTATATTCTAGATGAAGACAAATATGTCATGTGTGGACATAGCCATCAAACACACATCACTTCACTACACTACACTACTACACCAGCACACCCACTATCAGCTCGACTGTTAAAGCCTACCATTCTCTCTCCCTCCCCTCCTATTTCCTCCATGTTCTCTCTCTAGAAATCCCGTGCCACCGCTCGTTAACCGGTTAATTTCTCTCCCTAAAGGACAAAACATAGATCCTCCGGCGACATGGGCTGCACGGCGTCCAAGCTCGACAACGAGGACACCGTTCGCCGCTGCAAAGAACGGCGTCGTTTCATGAAAGAAGCCGTCTACGCCCGGCACCACCTGGCCGCCGCCCACTCAGACTACTGCCGCTCCCTCCGCATAACAGGCTCCGCTCTCACCGCCTTCGCCGCAGGTGAACCCCTCGCCGTCTCCGACCAGTCCCCCGCCATCCTCCTACCTAACACCACCAATCCCACCCCTCCACGTGTCCCCTCCCCCTCCCCTCCTCCTTCCTCCCTCCACACTCCACCTCCACAACAACAACCGTTCTCCGCAGCTCACCACTACAATCACCGCCGCACCAAAACCCCCACTCAACTTCCTCACATTTTATCAGAATCAAGCTTTTCTTCATCTCCCAAAAATCAACAAAACCCAAATCAATACACATACAACAAAATAAAACCACCTATTAAACTCCCTCACATCCTATCAGAATCAAGCATTTCATCACCTCCCAAAAACAACCCAACAAATCATTTCCATACCCAGAAAAAACCAAAACCAAAACTCCCCCACATATTGTCCGATTCCAGCATTTCTTCAACTCCTAAAGGCCAAAACACACGCAATTTCACAGAAAATTTCACATATAACGCCAACGCTACTTATTCCAGTACTCCATCTCAAGCTTCCTCTGTTTGGAATTGGGAAAATTTCTACCCTCCTTCCCCTCCCGATTCCGAATTCTTCAATAACAACGACTACAAAAATCACCAGGAAAGAGAAATTGATGATTCCTCCGTTTATTCGAGCTACAATAAACACAACCCAGATATGGAAACGGCTTCAATTTACTCAAAGTATGAAAAGAAAGCAAACAATCATCACCCAAATCAAGAAGTCCATCATCATCAACAACATCATCATATAGAAAGCGATGGTGAAGAAGAAGAAACGGAAACGGAGGAGAGAGAAGAAGTTCAGTGTAGTGAATGGGGGGACCACTACAGCACCACCTCGAGCTCTTCCGACGACGAAATGGCGGGGAGAGAATCCAGAGCCGAGGTGGGAACCGGCTCGAATTTCGGGTCCTCGGTTCACAGCGAGGCGAAGGCGGCGCCGTTCCAACCGCCGCCGGTTACTTCCTCAAGTAAATCCGATAAGTTCGATGATGATGCCGGATCTTCTGTGAGCTGGAACAACAACGACGGGAGATTTGAAAATGAGATCTCCGATATGAAAATTGTGGTGAGGCACCGTGATCTGGCGGAGATTGTGGCGGCGCTTAAGGAGTACTTCGATAAAGCTGCCTCCGCCGGCGAGCAGGTGTCGGAGATGCTGGAAACTGGCCGGGCTCAGCTCGATCGGAGTTTCAGACAATTGAAGAGTGAGCTTAATTTCAGCAATCTAGGGTTTCAAATTGGTTAATTTTATGCTTGTGTTGTAGTGAAAATTAAAAACTTAATTTTGGTTTTGTGGTGTAGAAACTGTGTATCATTCAAGCGGAGTGTTGAGTAACCTGAGCTCAAGCTGGACTTCGAAGCCACCATTGGCGGTGAAGTACCGGTTTGAACCCGGTTCAATGGATGAACCGGGCAGTTCTAAGAGTCTATGTTCAACATTGGAGCGGCTCTTGGCTTGGGAGAAGAAACTCTATCAGGAAGTAAAGGTATTATTACCAATCCTAATACCTCTATATTTATTAATTATAAAAAATATTTCCATTTAATTTGGTTATTTCTTGAAAATTATGATTTGATTGAAATTTGGGATTACACATTATTAGTTGTAATAAAAGATGAAATGGTGTAAATCCACCGCAAGATTTGGCAATAATATTGTAAAAAAGTTGTCTTTCGTGGGGTTGGATCTTTTCATGAAATGAAAAAGTTGCTCCTAAAGATGAAGAAAGAACATGGACGGAATCCTATAATGGATTAAGATTGTGATGGGTGATGGTGTATTTGATTGGCTTAATTGGTTAACTATTGTGCTAGAAAGCATCTATTCTTAAAGTTTAAATGTCTAATTGTGGGTTGTTTGGACTTTGGACTCGTGTGGTCTTACAATTGGTCAATTACATAAATGGCCTGATTGCTATTCATTCTGACAAGAACAACCTGGACTGATGTTTCTCTGTCAGATAGGAACAAGCCAGTGGCTTTTGCCTAACCAACTAATTTATCATCATACCTTTGGAGTAGTATTCCTAACAATATATGATGTTAAACTTCTACATTTTGTCTTGAATTTGTTTTTGGCTAATGTGTCCCAAAAATTTAGCTGTCTATGATCCTAGAAGATTTACAGGATAGTGAGCTCCTAATACACATGTGAAGTCTTATGCAAGATATTTGTATCATGTGTGAAGGATTTATGGTTAATGGTGTGGCAGTTATTTTTTGTTAAATATTCTATTCATGTTAGTTCAATTATATTGTGACGATAATGCAAAACAATTTAGTGTTAGAGGGTTATGTTGTGCTTAGCATAAACAAAAAGATGTATATAAAATGGTGTTTAGTCAGTGTGTCTTGTTTCGCATTTCCTGGCAAGCAGTAAAGGTTTGTCACTTTTCATGGTACTTTCACATGTTAAATCTCTTGAAGTAACTAGAATTTTGTTTTAGAAGTGCTGATTTAAGAGGAATGAATTCGGTCATTTGTCAAAGAAGGAACCTGCGATAAATTGAAATGAGTTTGTGTTGCATTTGTTATTTGATTTATGAGTATTAACTTTGGCTTTTATTTGAAAATGGGTGAAGGCTAGGGAAGGAGTGAAAATTGAGCATGAGAAGAAGTTGTCCACACTACAGAGTCAGGAGTACAGGGGAGATGATGAAGTAAAGTTGGACAAGACAAAGGCATCAATAAAGAGGTTGCAGTCCCTAATTTTGGTTACATCCCAAGCTGTATCTACCACCTCCTCTGCTATTAATGGTTTGAGAGACGCTGAACTTGTCCCACAGCTTGTCGAACTTTGTCATGGGTAAGTAGCTTCTCTTCTAACTATAGCCATATTTTTTATATCACTGATGCAGGCAACTTAGAATTCCTATTTTCTTATTTTTAATCCTTCATGCCGAATTTTATGAAATTTCAGTAAATATGTCCAGAACAACGAAAGGTAGACTTCTCTTTGACTTCCGAGTTCTTTTATAAAAAAATAATTATAGTTTCAAAGTCCAATCTGAACTATAATCAGAACTATAGTTCAGATTTTGTAATTTATTTTATTTGGTATCGTGATTTGTGATAGCAGGAGATCAGAACACATAAGGGTCGTGTGCTAAATTGAGCTCTATCTTCTATTCTTCTACTGTAAATAATGCAAGTATAAATCACTGGCCTTTTCCTGTGGGTAGCTGAAAATTATGAATTTCTGTTTTGAATGTTCCTTGCCAACTTCCTTCATGCCTCTCTATGATCAATCGAAACCTGCTGTTGTGTACTCTGCCAATTACTGGCAGCTTCTTCAAGTCAAGCTGTGGCCACAATCTGATGCTTCTTTTTCTTCTTTGATCTATGGACTTTTATGGTGAATACTTTGCTTCGGTTATGCAAACAGAAATTAATGGTTGGAAAAGTTTGGTGGATTATTCACTTATCTAAAAAGCAAAAAAAAAAGAAAAAAAAAAGGGGGTAGGTGGAACGCTTTAATTATTATTTGACCCACCATTCTGGTCAGTCACTAGTTAATAGATTCATTTACATCTTGCAGGGTGGTGGGGTATCTAAGTCAAGAACTCAATTATTATTTTGATAATTATTATGCACTAGATGGCATGTTTGAAAGGAGCCTTTGTAAAAACATTGATATAAGTAACATAATTGTGGGTTGACTAATCTAGTGGAAGAGTTTTTAACTTCACCCACTTCACATGACATTCTAATTCTAGCAAGGTACTTTCTGGATAATCCATGGTGTAAAATTGTTGCAATTTAATGCACATCGGAAGAATTCTGGCTCTTTCAATTAATGAACTGTAAACGCGCCTGGCATCTCAGAAATACAAAAGTAATTGTTGAAAGCTATCAGTCTGTCACCAAGATGAAACTCGGTTCAGATAAAAGCTTGGGCAGTTTGATGATGTACATCATTGGTTTGGAAGATTGCTTGAAAGCCCAATTATGTTCTTCCAATAGTTATATCTGAATTTTGGTTTGTTTACTCGGTTTATCTTTATAGAGGCCTCTTTGTTCTTTACTTTTCCCTAGGTTATTACTCATTCTGCTAAATCTCTCAGAATAGAGAACTGTCGACTTAGTCTTAGTTTTTACTATAATCTGAACCTATTGGGTTCAATTGATACCAATTTTTTGAAACCTTCCTAAAGAGATGCACTATCTTGTTTTTGCTTGCAACATATTTAGATTGGTTATATCATGAATGCAGATTCATGTACATGTGGAGATCAATGAACCAGTTACACGAAGTGCAGAACCACATTGTGCAGCAAGTGCGGGGCCTTGTCAACCGATCGGCCAAGGGTGAATCAACTTCGGACCTTCACCGAAATGCAACACGTGATCTCGAGTCAGCTGTATCTGCTTGGCACTCATGTTTCTGCCGTCTAATAAAGTTCCAAAGAGACTTTATCTGCTCTCTACATGGCTGGTTTAAGCTCAGCCTCATTCCCGTCAACAGTGAACCAATTAATGACAACAGGGAATCTTCTGAGGCGTTATCCTTCTGTGATGAGTGGAAGCTTGCCCTTGATCGTGTACCTGATACAGTTGCATCCGAAGCCATCAAAAGCTTTATCAACGTTGTGCATTCAATATCTATGAAGCAGGCAGAAGAACTGAAGATTAAAAAGCGCACTGAATCTGTATCGAAAGAGCTTGAGAGAAAAGCTTCGTCTCTTAGGAACATAGAGAAGAAGTATTACCATTCATACTCTATGGTTGGAATCGGGCTCCCTGATACTGGCCCTGATAATGGCCATGCCTTGGATGCTAGGGACCCACTTTCTGAGAAGAAATCCGAACTGGCAGCTAGCCAAAGGCGGGTTGAAGATGAGATGGTAAGGCATTCCAAGGCTGTAGAGGTGACAAGAGCCATGACATTGAACAATATTCAGACAGGCTTACCGGGAGTTTTTCAGGCTATGACCAGCTTTTCTGCCTTGATCATGGAGGCACTTGAGGTGGTGTGCACACGGTCGTACGCGATTAAGTAGATAAAAAAAGACAAATAGTTCTTAATACTTATATATTTATTTATGGGTTTTGAGGCAAGTTGGAAATACAAGGGCTGGGATTTTTCGACAGGGAAGAGCTGTGGGTTTATTTTCTTCTTCTTTTTGTCATATGTTATATTGTTTTTGATATGTAGATATAAGGAAATTTTTGGGAGATTTTATCATCCTTTTTGTTGGTGGATGGAGGAGATGTCCCTGTACAGGAAATTACTTGAATTGTTGTATCATCCTCCTAGCTAGGTGCAATTTATCAGAAGATAAATAAATGTATTGCCTTCTGCTTATTATTTCTTTTGTGTAATTCTATTTCTTCTTCTTTTCTTTCGAAACAGTTGCCAGAATCAAGAAAAACTCTATGCGGACATGATGATTGGACATGAGTCAAGATACTGTAGGCAGTGTAGCTGCAATCAAATAAGATCTTGATATTGTCCAGTTCTTGTGATAAAATAAAAGCAATTAGAGAGTAGTTACAAATCATTACACAAGTTGTTCATCTTTGTTTATAATTAGCCTAAATAAACCTACACATCTTAAAATTTTCCATTTAATATCATAATTTTATTAGCAACTTTACATGAATGGCAGGATTACTAGCTAGTTTAATGCTAATCTCAGATCCTGAGCCTCTAAACACGTGCAATTAGCCATGTGGTTTCATTGCCACTAAATAATTTTTGATCCTGTCTGTAATCTAAAATGAGAGTCCATTTTTTTTTTACGAGTCCAAAATTAATCACTTTTTACAAAAAACAAACTAAAAAGCGACATAATATTCAAAATTTTCTCCTAAGGAAAAACAATTATATTTAACTTTCATAAATTTTAAAATATTATTATTATTATACCAATATGAATAATGGATAACAGTAATTTGAATATCATCAAAACTGTGGAAATTGCTTTCAGATGGTGATACTGAAAAAGGAATAATATATAATGGAAAATGTTTCGTCTTATGTATAGAACTGTTTGTGATGAGTTGTTTAAATAATGCTACTATTACATAAAAAATAGTCACATAAAGTTTACATACACACACATGCATACAGCATGCTGTGGGCTCCACATGATAGGCGGATCTCACAAATATGCATGTGTGTGTATGTGAACTTTATATAACTATTTTTTATATGATAGTAACATTGTTGTTGTTGTTTTATGAAAAGGCTATAAAAGTCTTCATGATATGATGTGAAAGTCTTTCCTACAAGTAGAGAGTAGTAGTTAGTAATAGTAGGCAATAAGTGAAACATATATATATATATAGCTGTCTAGTACACAGTCATGCTATGACAATGGTTTTTTTGTGTTATAACGATGGTTGAACCATCGTCATAGATCAGAATATCTATGGTCATAGCCTAAAAAATCCGTCGCCATAGATGACTGTGTACTACAGAGCTGTGTGTATACATTTTTCTTTTATATATATATATATATATATAAAAGCAGAAGAAGAGTGGAAGGGGGCCAAGTTAATTATGGGAAAATCTCACAAAATAATTGTGGGCCTCCAACATTATTGCATTTATTATTTTCCTATTTATTTTCTTTAGATGTGAGAAAAGTGGGTCCTACTCAAATAAATTTTTATGTAATATAGACTGTATTATATCTATTAGAGTAATGCTACAGACACAACTAATTTTACAACCATTTTACAACTGACTGATGTGGCATACTCCACATCAGCTCTTTAAAAACTAAAATACCACGTCAGACATTAGTAAATTAAAAAAAAAAACCAAACAACAAAACCCTCTCCCTCTCTGCTCCTCCCTCTCTCTGCGTCTCCCTCTCAGCCTCAGCCTCACGCCCTCTCTCCTCTGCCTCAAATCCTCACACTCCGACCAACGCCGCCGCACACTCGCTGGAATCATTGCAGAACCCGCCGGAACCATGGTTGAGAACGGTGTTGCATTCCCATCTGATGTGAATGATGCTCCCACTTTGGTATCTGATGCTTCTAATTCTACTACTTTTGGTAATTCCTCAACTACTTTAAATAACAGAGACATGTATGCTTTAGATGAGAAAACCATTCGTAGTCAAACAGGTCAACATTGTGCTATTAAAAACGTATTCATTCTATAGAAACAAAGGAAATTATATATATGATATGATTACAAAATCAACTTGGTAGATAAGCATATAATTCCGTCACTCAAAGAGATTCAATAGTGAAAATATTGCAAGTAGTATTAATGATTATTCATTCACATTCAACGAATAAGTTAGTTGTTTTTTGCAAGGTGATTCAAACTCTAGATTAATAGGAAATTACTATTTTTTCCTGATTCAACCAAAGATAGAACTTTATAGGATTATTTTATTCTTCAATACGGTGTTGCAATCCCATATGACAGAACTTTATATGACAGAATTTTTAATGTTTATATGACAGAATTTTTAAATTTTATGACATTATTTTATGCTTGACTAAGGTGTTGCAATCCCATATGACAAAATTTTTAAAGTTTATATGACAGAATTTTTTTATTTTATTGGATTATTTTATGCTCGACTACGGTCTTGCAATCTCATATGACAATTTTATTTTTAAAGTTTTGTATGCTCGGCCTTTGTATGGTTTAAACTTTGTATTTTTAACTAAATAATTGAATAGTATTTCTAATAGAAACAATCATGTGATTGTCAGACAATGAAGACTACATGTCTTCAGATGAAGAACTTGTCATTGATGAGGAAGAAAATGAGCAAAAGTTAGATATTGAAAAGATTGAAGAAAAGAAGCATGAGATCAACAAGATTTTAGATGAAAATGAAATTGTTTTAGAACCAAAGGTTGGGATGATGTTTAATTCAGAGGAAGAAGTTAGAGCATATTATACGCAATATGCTAAACAAGCAGGTTTTGGTGTGTCGAAGAGAACCTCTAAACTTGGACATGATGGGAATTTAAAATTTTTCACTATTTCATGTGTTAATCAAGGCAAGGCAAAAAGTAAGGCAACTAATGCTCTTAAACCGAGACCAAAAAAAAATCTTGGGTGCAAGGCCAAGATTAATGCTACTTGTTGTCCTAATGGAAAGTTTACATTGACTACAGTTGTGCTTGACCATGTCCATACTTTGAGTCCTGGAAAAGCTAGATATTTTAGATGTCATAAACAAATGGACTCTTATGTGAAAAGAAGGCTTGAGCTAAATGATAAAGCTGGAATTCGTATCAGTAAAAACTATAAATCTATTGTTATTGAAGCAGGAGGATTTGAGAAACTTCCATTTGGAGAGAAAGACTGTAGAAATCATGTTGACAAAGCAAGGCGGCTTCGACTTGGGGTGGGAGGTGCTAGAGCACTTCGTGACTATTTTGTCAGAATGCAAGAGAAGGATGATCGGTTTTATTATGTAATGGATGTGGATGATAGGTCTCGATTGAGGAATGTGTTTTGGGCGGATGCAAGAAGTAGAGCCACATGTGAATATTTTGGGGATGTTATAACATTTGACACAACATACTTAACAAATCCATATAAAATGCCATTTGCTCCATTTGTAGGAGTTAATCATCATGGTCAATCAATACTTCTTGGGTGTGGTCTAATATCAAACGAGAATGTTGGTACTTTTGTTTGGTTGTTTGAATCATGGATGAAGTGTATGTCAGGTCGAGCTCCAAAAGCAATTATAACTGATCAAGACCAAGCTATGACGAGAGCAATTAAAATAGTATTCCCTGAAACTAAACATAGGTTTTGTTTATGGCATATAATGAAGAAAGTTCCTGAGAAATTTAAAGGATATTCTCAATATGAGGCAATTAAGAGGGATATAGGCCGTTGTGTATATGACTCCTTGAGTCGTGATGAATTTGAAGATAGTTGGCAAAGATTTCTTGAGGTGCATAATCTCCAAGATAATGAATGGTTGCAATGGTTGTATTATGAGCGACATCATTGGATACCAACATATTTGAAAAATACATTTTGGGCGGGAATGTCTACTACACAACGTAGTGAAAGTATGAATGCCTTTTTTGATGGTTATGTGGGGCCGAAGACTACATTGAAGCAATTTGTTGATCAATATGATGAGGCCTTGAAGAGTAAGGTTGAAAAGGAGAACACAGAAGATTTTATTTCTCTAACTTCAAGAGTTCCATGCATAACTCATTATGCTATTGAAAAGCAATTTCAGGACAGTTATACCAATTCAAAGTTCAAGGAGGTTCAAGATGAAATTAGGAGAAAAATGTATTGTCATCCTTCTCTTCTTAAACAAGAAGGTGCAATTTCTACATATCAAGTTGTTGACGAGATAGAAATTGATGATGATACAAAGGAAGTAACCTTCCATGTTTACTTTAATGAAGATGAATTGGAGGTACAATGCAATTGTTGCTTATTTGAATTTAGAGGAATCTTATGCAGGCATGCCTTTTCTGTGCTCATGATGATAAAGAAAATTAAAATGTTGCCATC
The DNA here is from genome assembly GCA_020205555.1 of Panax stipuleanatus. Taxonomy (NCBI): domain Eukaryota; kingdom Viridiplantae; phylum Streptophyta; class Magnoliopsida; order Apiales; family Araliaceae; genus Panax; species Panax stipuleanatus. Next base: position 21,068,604 of record CM035116.1, read on the forward strand.
AAAATATATTCTTCCACGGTGGAGTAAGGACTCGAAACGTAGATATACATTTATTAAATGTATTTACGATAAATTGAGTGGAAATCCTGAAGCACAACGTTATGATAAATTGCAAACTTCTTTTTATGAAGTTGCATCACTGGCATCAAAAACTGAAGAAATTTGTATGACTGTGATGACAGTTTTAGATAAGCTGAAGGAAAAGTTGAGTCTGAATGTGTCAAGTAGTGAAAGTGGTCAAACATCTCATCACACACCGGGTGCAGTGACAATATCTAATGAAGTTATTAATGGGACATCAAAGGAATGTATTAAGGTGCTTAGTCCTTTAGTAACTCGAAGTAAAGGGCGACCAGTGTCAAAACGAAAGGAATCTAAAACAGACCAAGTGATTAGGAAATTGAAAACAAGAAAGAGACAGGAAGGGAACAAAACTAGCAACAAAAAAGGAAATGGAAAACAGGTACTTGCTTATTTAATTTTAGATAATAATCTATTTTATTAGTTTCTTTGTTTTATTATGTATATTTGTTTATCTGAATAACTTGTCTAATTCATCTATTTCTTTCTAATGAAAGAATTCTCAAGTGGCACAAGAAATTGAAGTCGATACAGGTGAAATTGGTTTGGCTACTTTAAGTACTCCACGAGATCATGAAATGGGAACACAAGAGAGAAGTAATGTTCAGGTATTCAGAATAAGAAAAAAATATGAGATTAATTGTTTGAGATTTTAATCTACTATGTAAATAATTTACATGATTGCATTTTTTTAATCTAATTATCTATCAAAAAAATTACTCTACTTATTTTGGTTTCACTTTCATCTGTTATGGTCAAGCTAATTGAGTTAGCAGAATTGTTTCTTAAAATGTTGTGTTGTGCAGATTTCCTTTATTTCCCCTTTGACTAAAATGTTTTTTAATATTGAGTTTCTTTATCCTTCTTGGTTTTTGCATAGTGTCATCTGAGTCAAGGACGTTCTAGTGATGGATATATGATGCCACATTTTGGCTCTCCTTTATTTCCTGGAAACCAAATGCAGGTATAGTTTACCAAATGCAGATTTTCTTTATCTCCCTTTTGACTAAAATATTTTTAATATTCAATTTCTTTACCATCCTAATTCCTTGGTTTTTGCATAATTTTTTCTCTTTTGCTTGATATGTAATTTTTTAGATTTATTTGAATTGCACAGTGTCATTCGAGTCAAGGTTCGAGTGGTGGATATATGTTGCCATATTTTGGCACTCCTTTATTTGCTAGAAACCAAATACAACGTCATCCAAATCAATTTTGGGGAAGTGGATGTCAAGTGCCAAATACTGACCAGCTTAGTGTTGATGGAATACAACAACATCATATAACCAACTCGAATCATTTGGATCTGCTACAAGTATTGTTACTACATTATATATTTAACTATGTCTATTATAAGCACACTGATTTTTAAATAATTTAATACATTTTCTTTTGTTCTTTTTGTAGGCTCAACAGCATGGGCATCAGTTTAAGGATCAAGATGCTGGCAAGTTCTATTAAAATTAAGTACAACTTGATGAAGATGACAATCTTTTTGTGTTGAACACAACATAGTTCTTCATTTGTAATAGATATTATGATATTATTTGCCTAGGGAAAAGCTTTTATTTTTTTAAGCACATATGGTGACTTACAACAAAGTTTTTTTTTATTCAACATTATTTGAGCTTTACATCTATGAATATCTTTGCTCTTTATTTATGTTATTAAGAGATGGACATGTTTGATTCTCATTATGTTCAAGTTCATTGCATAATCTATTTCAACATGAACTAGATACAAATACAACAATAGAATACAAAGAGGCATACACTGTAATACAACAAAGCCTCTACTTGAATAGAGGATAACTCATTATCAGATTCATAAAGCTAAAAATAAGTAGACCAGGAAAAACATTGATAACAAACAATTGTGCAATTGGGCATTAGCAATTTTTATCAAGGTACTCCATTCCTCTTCATTTTCTATATATATATCTTTACAATATTAACGGGCATACCCCTTGCCAAGTTAAACTAATGCAATCCTTAGAAAACATCCACTAATCCATATACATCTTCTATAATTCTACTATCATAAGACTGATAGTAATCCAAAATAAACAATAGCTTGATATCTTACAATAGAAAATTAATCATCTAGTGTACATAATTTTTTTGGAGTACTCTTGATTGGAGAGCTGATGAGGCAGCACCAAAGTAAATGAATGTTAAATGTTGAGCCCAACATAGCTCCTTTCCAATTCCATATTCATATGATGAATATGTAGAAGTTCAAAACCATTAAACTGTTTTGCCTCCCTTGTCATTGTTTTAGTTGCTGCTGAAATTGTAGAGTAGAAGTTCATTGAACAGGTTCAAAGAATAACAGAAACACAGCCTTTATTGTCATCACTGTCATTATCAGTATCTTCTATTTCACTGTCAAGGTGGAAAAAAAGAATGAAATGTAAGTAAATCACAAACACAACTGCATAATGAGCATAAAATGAACATATTTGCCTCAATTAGTAATAGCTAGTGTGCAGTGTGCTATTGTAAGTCCATTTGATTGCATTAACATCCGATCTAATACTTGATCTTAGAGGAACTTTCACATTTTCAGTAGCCAAATATTATGAATCAGTACACTCTCATCGTTATAGTTATTATTTCTAGTATTATATTTGATAAATTTTAGTATTTACTCTATCAAATTAATTCAACCCATCAAACTAATTGAAAACAACTATATTTAAAATATATCTTCGATTTTACAACAGAATACAATGATCATACAAAAAATTCAGTCAAAATTAGAATTAGGATTGATTTTCCCATTCTTATGCCCTTGTTCTTCCATTAATAATCAAAATTAAGAACTAATACAAGGCAACAGTTAAAGCTAGAACTGTATTCATCAAAGAGAACTTCTCAGAAAACAAATGGAAGGTACACTTAAAATAACATACATTCTCAGATTTGTTCACCACTAAATAAAAGAGAACTTCTCAGAAACAAAATGGAAGGTACACTTAAAATGACATACATTCTCAGATTTGTTCTCCACTAAATACTAGCAACAAAAACTACCACTACTAGTCCATTAAGCAAAAACAGAGCCACATGAAAGACACATCAACAATGAATTAAAACAGAGCCACATGAAAGACACATCAATATGTTACATCAAACCCCCAATTCACAAGACACATGGAAGACAATAAAATGTTTAAAAACAAATGGAACCTTATAATTTTGTCCAGAAATAAACAAAATAACCAACCCAAATCCAAATTTCACAATTGGACAGTTATACATGTAATTTGAAAGAAATCAACAATGAATTAAAACCATATATTGAATGAAAGAATAAAATCATCATTACCATAACTCTTTAGGGTTTGATCGTCCTTGAGAATACGACCCTTGTAAATCAAACGTTATTGATTAGCTGTTGATTAGTAGTAGAATTAGAAGCATCAGATACCAAAGTGGGAGCATCATTCACATCAGATGGGAATGCAACACCGTTCTCAACCATGGTTCCGGCGGGTTCTGCAATGATTCCAGCGAGTGTGCGGCGGCGTTGGTCGGAGTGTGAGGATTTGAGGCAGAGGAGAGAGGGCGTGAGGCTGAGGCTGAGAGACGCAGAGAGAGGGAGGAGCAGAGAGGGAGAGGGTTTTGTTGTTTGGTTTTTTTTTTTTAATTTACTAATGTCTGACGTGGTATTTTAGTTTTTAAAGAGCTGATGTGGAGTATGCCACATCAGTCAGTTGTAAAATGGTTGTAAAATTAGTTGTGTCTGCAGCATTACTCTATCTATTATACTCCCATCAAACAGAAGACTATAAAGTCTATAAATAATGCTACTATCACATAAAGTCTATTTAGAAAATTTTAATTTAATATAATAAATCGTCATAATAAATAAAAATACTACCATACTTAAATATAACATCTTGGTCTATTAATTTTATTAGTGGCCTCACAGTTTTTTTTTGTTTTTTATTTTTTAAAAATGAATAACTCTTTTGAGATGAAAAATCAGCAAACGAAAATAATAAAATATTACAAATTTTGGCTGTTACCTTAAGCCCTCAGATTAATTTTATTTTCCTAAATTCATCCCTTACATAGGTGATCCATGATATCACACAAATCAAACTAAATAAATTTTATTTTATTTTTTTAAAAAAAACTTTTTACTCATCAGTTTTCAAGAATTCTTTTAAAATAGTATAGACAAAATAACCTGCTTTTGAAAATGCTTATAATCAGAAACTTCAATTTGGTGGTTCTAATTATTTGCCATAACTAAAGTTTCTGATTATTAATATTCCAGCTCAAATGTACAAAAGATAAAGCATGCTAAACCAAGTTCTAACTCTCATAAGATATAATCCAGAATTTGAAAAGAAACCAAATTTTCTTTTATGCCATTCATGTTTCAGTAATATTCATTTAACAAAAGACAATGATTCCCCCAAATTTCGGATTAACTAATGAAACTGATACAAGAAAGCCTAATAAATATTTCTTTAATCCTCTAAACTAAAAGAACTCAAAGTCCAGATATTTACCCCCAGATTTTTTGTCTGCACCTACCATCCTTTTACTGGTACTGCCAACCCCAATTGGGTCAACTGCCCCAAACTTGGCCGGAAGCTCAGCCTCCATTGGTCTTGGCACCTCCGGTGGTGTGCTGCAGCGTATCAGAGCCCAATTCACGCCTTCGAAGAATGCATGCTGTTTGATTTCAGTAGCTCCCCTCTTCACCCCAAGCCGGTTCTGTGGCTCCTTCACAAGCAAGCCTCGGATAAGATCCCGGCTGGAGTAACTAGTGGCCGGTGAGTCTGGGAATCGTAGCTGCTGTCCTACTACATTGAATAGCGTCTGGCGGTTTCCTGAGCCCTTGAATGGGGTCTTGCCATACAGTAGCTCATGTATGAAAATCCCGAATGTCCACCAATCAACTGCACTACCATGGCCTTCTCCCTTAATAATCTCCGGGGCTAAGTATTCATGAGTGCCAACAAAGGACATGGACCGGGCTGCAGTAGGCTCTGCAAGGAGCTCAGGGAGTCTGCTGGTTTGCAGTGCAGGCTCAGCTCGAGTTTTTCGGGTAGCTTTCTTGCTCTTCTGAGGGAAGATTCGAGGAAGGAAGCATGCGGGTTGGATGCATGCTGCTGAGGGCTCCATACATGCAGGCTGAACACAAAATGCACCACCAGATCCTCTTCTTGAAGGATCAGAATCAAATGCAGAGGTTCTTATGAGGGTGGGGGATACTGTACATCTCAAGGAAAGATCAAAGTCTGACAGCATTATATGGCCATCATTCCGTACCAGCACATTTTCTGGTTTTAGGTCCCTGTAAACAACTCCAAGCATATGGAGATACTCGAGGGCTAACAGAACCTCAGCGGCATAAAACCTGATTCCATGATGAAAACATTGATTAGGACTCTTGTTAGTCAGAAATATGTAAAAGAACTCAAAAAAGAGCAGATCGGTAAAACAAAAGTGTAGCAAATTAAAAACAGCGTCTATTCCATCAATGCCAATTTGATCAGTCACTATTTTTTGTTGATAGGTACACCGATTTCATCACTCTGTAAATATGATTTACCAAATGACCAGAATTTTAATGACAATGGCAGCACAATGGTCAGAAAACAAGTTCTACTGTGTCCAACACATGAATCAGAAGTCATAAAAAAACCAAGCACCTACATTCTTCTTCTTTTGGTAATATAGGAGGGAAAATAGATTGCAACCAAGACTTGTTGCAGAACTGAATACTAGTGTTCTAGTGCAGAAAGACATACTGTACAGTGGTATTCCACCAAAAAACAAGAAAAAGAAAACAAAAGAATCATATAAGCATGAAACTAAATTCTTATTAGTTGATACAAAGATCAATTTTAATATGTGCTCAATGCCTGAGCTTCAAGAGTGGATACTTGCTTCACAATCAAGCAGTTTCTTTTCAGCTGAAAACAATCAGGTTTTAGATATTCTTACTACATATGTAATCTTTAACTAATCAACTTGCACGATTCATATTTAAAATCATTGCGTATACCCTTACATTATATAATTTTTTTTCATGTTCCATATGTCATTATTCTAAGTTATATTAGTGGAATAAGATATTAAAGCACATAGTATGGAATATTGATAAATGTTACTATTAAATTTTCGGTCAGGGCTCGAGCACATTTCCCAAACATAAATTGGTATTATTTGCATATAGCGTGGCAAAAAACCACAACTAATAATATTGCGTCACCGCAGAGCAAAAGACCAAGTCCATTATCATCTCTCAGTCATTGGAGGGATGAGGGTTCTCTTTCGTAATCTATAGAATAATATTTAGAGACGTCGGCACCCTCCTCAAACCATTGTTTTCTAACTTTCTAACTTGAGGTGTCACAGGAGCTTCCTCACTTCAACCCTCACAGCCCTGATTAAAATTTTCTGGTGTTTTGCAGGTGGTGAAATTCCAAGCAATCACTCTTCCAGATGTTGGACATTGATAACTTATAAGAAATTAATGTTAGATTGCATCAATTGAATATATTTCATCATAAGTAATATAAATAGTTGAGCCTCATTATTTAGAAAGTTGATTATTATTAGAGCTGACAATTTAAGTTGAAAATCATATAGTTAACCAAAACCACTTGGATCTATTGGGTTGGTTAACTAGTTTTTAAGTGATGGATTGGTTTGGTTTTGAACCCATATTATTATTACAAATATGAGTTGGATCTAGTTTAACTACTTTTGACTCATATTAGTCTATAATAATTTTTTGCACCTTGAAGAGCTAATACATCAACATGTATGCATTATTACACTACATTCTTATATAACACATATACATTATAAATATTACATTATATACATATTCCATACTTTTGAATTTATACACTTGTAATTATATATAAAAACCATTTCACTAATTATGGAATTAATCCATAATAAAGTTAACACTTTTAGTGTAACGAACTACTAATTTAAATAATTAATATATCATTCCTTAATTAATTAAAATAACTCATTTAAATTATACAATTTATATTATATAATTAAATTTTATTTCTTCCTTCTCTCCATAAATTGTTTTATATTATATTATATTATATAATTTCATTTCATTTCATTTCCTCCACCCTACCCCCCCCCCCCCCCCCCCCCCGCACCCCACCCCACCCCACCCCACCCCACCCCACCCCACCCAATTTTTTTTTTAATATTTATTGATTATGTATACACCCCAGCCCACCCCTCCCCTCCCCTCCCCTCCCCTCCCCTCCCCTCCCTTCTCCCTCGCCCAAAAAAATTAATATCTACATGGTGCTGTAATCACATATTTATAATATGACATGTAATAAGCATTTGATAGCATTGTGTAAAAATATAATAAGAATAAAATAAAAAAATTATAAAATTTGAAGATTAAATAAGAAGATATAAAATTTTAAATTACAAAAAAAATAATAATAATAATATCACAAAACTAGCTTATAAGCATTTGATAATATGAAATGTAATAAGCATTTGATAATATATCATAAAATAATAATAATATCACAAAATAATTAATATCTACATGGTGCTGTAATCACATATTGATAATATGAAATGTAATAAGCATTTGATATCTTTCTACATGATCACAAAATAATTAATATCTACATGGTCACAACTTTCTGTAGATACCCCCCCAACCCCCCCAACCCCCCAACCCCCCCCCCACCCCCACCCCCACCCCCACCCCCAAACCCAAAAAATAATATTTATTGATTATGTATACACCCCCGCCTCCCCCCCCCCGGCCCCGCGCTCCCCGCTCCCCGCTCCCCGATCCCCGCTCCCTCACCCCCACCAAAAAAATAATATTTATTAATTATGTATACACTCCGCCCCCCCCCACCCCCCCCCCACCCCACCCCACCCCACTCCACCCCAAAAAAAATTATTTATTGATTATGTATATACTCCCCCGCCCCACCCCCCTACCCCACCCTCCTACCCCACCCTCCCTATCCCACTCACCCTCCAAAAAAAAATAATATTTACTGATTATATATACACTCCAAAAAAATTAATATTTACTGATTATTGTAATAAAATTCTCAATAACTTCATTAATTTTAATTAACATAATAATTATTAATGTAATTTTTTTTTGAAAGTGCCTATAATCACAAAATTAATATTTTTAATACTCAAATTAGTCCCATCAATTAAAATTTTTAGTTTCAAACTTGGATCTAAAAAATTAAAATAAGACTCTTTTAGTAAAACAGAAATTAAGATTTTAGTGAAACTATAATTTGAAAAATAGGTCGACCTGAATTCGACCTATAACCATTTAAATCCAAACCACATAACCTATATTAAATATAGGTAATATGATTTTGGTTTTAAAATCAACCCAAACCTATTTTATGTAATCCAAAACCAACCCAAACCTATTTTTTGTTAGGTCTAATTATTATGTTAAGCTTTTTTACTACGTTTCTTCCTTTATGCATTGTGGGTGTAAGTCACAGATAAGGAAGACTGCTGCTCATGTGAAGATAAATTATAATTCCTATAATATTTAAATAGGTATATTGTAAAGCTTTTATTTCTTAAGGACATACTTACTTTAATAATAATAAATAAATAAAACAACTGCCAGATTACATGCTATTTTTTTATTTTTTATTTGGTGGGGGTGGGGGGAAGAGTTAAACTGGGAACAAGTGTAGAATAAAGATATCTCGAGTGGAATTTATAATATAAACCTTCTAGTATTGTGAAAATTCAGAAGCCTGTGCACCCCATGAAAAACAATATATAAAGTTCAGATAAGACCCCATTGTCCTTAAATAGGTGACTGCAACAAAGGGTATTCTTCTTCTACCACAATAGGTCAGCACTTTGATGAACTCAAAGTGAACAGAGGCATTCCACTGGTCCCTTCACAATAAACATGAGGTAGATAAGGATGTATAAATTTGTATTGCAACATCAGGGTGGTCATGTTTGGAAACCAGATAAGACTCGGCAAGAACCCGAGCAAAGTTACTTCAAACTAAATCACTTTTCAAGAATCTAAAACCTGACTGCAGATGACTTCACATTTGTACCGGTGGCTGAGTTGATCAAAATTCAAAGGACATTCCTAGTACACATACACCCAAATTATGTAGTCATTAAGAATCGACAGAGCCACAAAGATGCAAACTTCATTTTCAGTTTAAAGGATCACCCTGATTGAGACCACTTGTCGAATTATGAGACGCAGAGTCCAATTCTGATCCCATAAGTGCACCCTTGCCGCCATGTCAACACAACGAATACCAAATGGTTAGAGATCTAATTCTGCTTAAAATCTGGAGGCTGCAATTGTGTTCCTTAGAGTGGTAAATATTGGTCCCTGAATCCCGTCTTCAACCCCTATGGCAAAATTGTTCTAGTTTATCATTTCAACCACTACTACTTCTAAAATTTATACTATTTCTCAATGGGGCCTAAAGATTTATAGCCTATGTTATTTTTCGGATTTTATTTGGTAAAAAACTCAATTTAGAATGAGAAACAAAGCAGGGGAAAATTACACTCAATAGTTTGGGATAATAGGACAGGACTCGGAGCAATCTTTCTGTAAGAATAACAAATCACCTGGTTGCATATTGCAAGAAGTACACAGTATTAAAGTATCAAGATACCATCATTTAGAAATTGAAACACAGCTCATTTAATAAAGATACCGTGTATAAAGATTTGACGTCTATCTCATTCTAGTATTTGACATCAGATTATCCAAGTATCAATTCATGAAGCAGATAAGATAAGTCTCGAAATAGCCACCAAAAACAAAACAATATGTTCCCAACATTAAAACTTTATTAAGTTTGAGGTATAGAAGATGGAGATAACTTAAAAACAAAGCATCTTCCAGACATACTTATCAATTAAAAAAATCACAAATAAATAAAAGGATAAACAACATACCGTGCTGCATACTCTGAAAAATGTTTTCCAGGTTGCCGCTGCCTCAGGGTGTGCAGATCACCTCCCGGACAGTATTCCATGACAAGACACGAGAATCTATCAGTCTCAAAGTGAGTGTACAATGTCGGCAAGAATGGATGGTCCAGCAACTGCAATATCTCTCTCTCTGTCTGAGCCCTGGTCAACTTCTTCCTGCTTGCAAGGGAAGCCTTGTCCATAACTTTCATTGCAAAGTAACACCGAGTCCCACTCAGCTCTGAGAGATACACACTACCAATGTCACCACATCCAAGCCGTTTCAGTAACCTAAAATGACTCATACCCAAAATTCCATCCCGTGATCGAATGGCAAGAATAGCCTTCCACCTAGGATCATTTCCTTTGTGAGGCTTATTAGCACTCCCTGTAAAGTTACTCCAATTACTATCATCACTAAGGCCACTGCTATCACTTGCTCGGCTCATGCTAGTTTTTCCACTCTCAAGAGAATCACCTCGAACACTCCCTTTAGTACTTTCGTAATTTCTGTCAACACTAAGCATTCCATCGCTCATAATCCCATCACTTCGGTATGTGCTGGTACAGCTATTGACAATGCTCATAGCAGTGACAACACCAGTACTATCAATGCTACTGTGGGGACTTACATTGCCGCTTGGAGGCAAAGAGGCATCCCACACACATTCCTTCTCCTCAGAATCTAGAGGGAGGAGGGAGTTCTCTGTATTTTGTGATGGGCGAGGGACTGAAAATGGAGAGATTACCGCCCCCAAGTCATTGGACTCTTCAACCAAGCTCTCCCGAGGTGAAAGAACAGACAGACTTGGTTTGATACCAGGAAGCCGAATTGAAAGATCTTCTAGAAATGGACCTTTCATGGACACACTTTTCTTCAAGCATTTACCATCAGATTTGTTTTGACCAACAGGCACATAGACTGGCCTCATCAGATCCATATCAACAGGTTCTGGGGGATGACTAGCGCCACAGAAAGAATTGATGCCGCCTTCATCAAATGAATCGCCACTGTGCTTAAATGTAACAACATCAGGCATAAGTTCATCATGTTCCTGCAAAGAGTTTTTTCCTTTCCATATTCTAGCAGATTTTGGAGAGTCGGAGTCTTGAGAATCCCGCTCATCACATTCGTCCAAATCTTCCCTGACCATAGTCAAGTGTGCATTTGACATCTTAGCTGTAATGGGCAACTGCCCAGGAAGTGCTTTTAATTCAGAAACCCTTTGCATTTCTGACTATTATATATCATCACAAGGATTCCTCGCAATGAAACAGCTCTGCACAATGAAAGGAACTTAGTTTAAAAGGTAATCCACTAAATTATTTCTACTTCAGCTTCCTTCTAATCAAAATCTAATAATGAGCTTTAGCATTCCTAATGACTGATAATGCAGGCATTCACTACTACCCATATTAGTAAATAAATTTCTTTTTCCAAAGATTAACCCTCAACAGCACAATATCATCCATCAATGAACTAAAAAAATAATAATTTCAGATTCTCAAACCAGTCAGTTGAGTAATGAGACCTTTAGTTGCAGAAGAATCTAGAACAAAAAAGAAAGAACAACTAGAATCAAATGGAAATATCAATCAAATACATCATAAATCAACTAGACAATGAACTCTAAATTAACTAAATCCTCACTAATTTCACCAGATCAAGCAACTAATACAGTAAACAACTCTTTAAATATCTAACTTTAAGATACAATCAAATGGGAAAAAAGTTATAAATAAAACATGACAGTCCGTGAAAAATAATAGACAACCAAAACCCCAGAACGTCCAAAAACAAGAGCCAAAATGCCGAAATACATAAACAAACAGTATCAAAAAATATCCTTTCAAAAAATCAACTTCAATCACCAAAACCCCAAATCAAAATTCCCAAAACAAGAGCATTTACCAGAGAAATACAAGTTATCGTACAGAAGGATGCAAATCTAGGGCTCCAATCCTTTTCCCAATAACTCGAGTAAATGCTGATTACCAAGAGTTTTGAAATGGGAATTCATTGAATAGGGAGAAATCGAAGCTACATCCAGTAGTTTACTAGTTTCTCTCTCTAATTTTGGGTCAGAAACTAAAGCCGGGGCTCCAATGGTGATTGATACTGGTGATTATAGTTCTGCTGCTGTCTTCTTCCACTTATCATTTGTTGCTTTTTCCTTTTTATCATTTTCTCTCTCTTCTTTTTTGGCGCACTTTAGTCATGTGTTAACAGTGATGATGAGTGAGAAAGTGAGAGGGGGTCTGTGCTGTCTTAGACAGTAGTGTATATTTGTGGGACCACAATGGACAATTTAGTGAGTGGGCCCGGGTTGTGGGCCTGCTTGTGTTTCCTTTTTACAGTACAAGTCCTTTCAAAGAGGGAGCGAGGGAGTGAGAGAGGGCGAGGGGGGGGGAGGGGGGGGGGGGGGGGGGAGGAGGGGGGCGGGGGGAATTGATTTTGGGCTTGGGAAGTGATGGAATTCCATCCCCACCTTGTATGAATCAATTAGAATCACAAAGGTTATCTATCTCTAAAATATTAGGGTCAATTACATATTTTATTATATTTTTAAAAATAATTATAATAACAGTACATTCATAATTATAACAATAGTATATTTATAATTATAATTTTTAAAAATAATTATAACAACAGTACATCCATAATTTTAATTACAAAATTAATATAATTAATTTTTTTTTAATTTAAGTGGGTTAATTGTCATTCTCTATCTCTCTCTCTCTCTCGCCATTCTCTCTCTCTCAATTCTATCATTTTCGTTCCAGATTACAACTGATTAGAGATACTAGTGCAGCGAAGCACCCAAGGTGAAAAGCAACCTTTAGTATATCTCATTTTTAGATCAAATGCTTTTCATAATTGTTAAACCTTGGGTGCTTCGCAATGATCTACTGGAAATCATTTCACAGTGCAACGGGATCTATGGCAGTCTTCCGGTGGTGGCGATTGAGGGAGGTGGCAGTTGTAGTGGTGACGCCGCCGTTGTGCTGCAATGCGCTATAAGCCCCCAACTTTTATGAATAAAAAATTAAATTTCATCTATATATTATTTTGTAATAGTCGGGGGTTAATTTGATAATGTGGAATGTTATGGGTAAAATGCGCAAATATTTTAAATAAGCAAGTGGTTATAAAATATTCATTATTGTCTGAGAATATTCGTTTGGTCGTGGAATATTCTTGCTGTCGGAGAATATTCGTACGACGGCGCAGCCATTTGTGGACCCATAACTGAAAATTGTCGGATGAAGAAAACGACAAGAATAAGTTTTTTATAAATAACGACGTAGTTGTTACCATTAACACTGTTGGAATACCCGGTGGATAAAGTAAAGTAATACGCGTTGTTGCACAGTAGCACACGGTATTGCACAGTATTTTTATATTATTATTAATTCAATAATTGTCACTGCACAGTATTTTCCATTATCAGATCAATAATTCATATTATTTGAATAATATTATTAGATAATATTATTGACAATGTCTAAGGAAGTTCTAACTAGGAGGGGTTATTTAATTGCGCGCCAGTAAGGAGAAATCCTTATCGGAAGTCCCCCTCTTTCCTTGGAACGACCTGGTTGTCAATATTATAGTTCTGTAATATTATTTGTGAATAATTAATTATTGATTTATATGATAATAAAATATTTATTTTTGTGGATATAAAAGAAGGAATTAGTGATGAGGTGTTTTTATCAGTATTTTGGTGTGGAAAATCATCCGTTTGTGGATTTCGGACAATTTATGTTTGGAATTTGGAAAAATTTTCTTCTACAAAGTTGTAGAGAATTAAATTTTCTATGGAAAGGACTTAAGATTTGTATTTTTCTGATAAAAAGGTTATTTTTCATGAATTATTGAAGTTCTAGAATTTTGGGTTGGAAGTGATTTTTGGGATTAAAAATATTTTTTTTAAGAAACATACTTTTTTAATGGGAGGTGGGCCCCACTGGTGGCTGATGAATTTTAGTCAAGAGGTGGGCGTGAATTTTTTTTTAAAAAATATTATTTTATTAAATTTTCTGTTTTGGCGTTCTAAACATTTTTCTATAAATAGGGTGCTTAGTTAGAATTTGAAAATCACACCAGAATCAGAAGTTTTCTCTCTCTATAATATCGAGCGTATTTTTGTGAGTATTTTGATACTTTGAGTGTTACTATTCAGTGCAAGTTTCCTTCAGTATTATATCTGATATTCCAGTTCGAACTACTGTTCTTTTGAGGTAAAGGATGTTATTTTTTTTAAAATGATGTTATTTCTTTCAATATCATGACACCGAAATATTGGTATGAATTTTATTGTAAAATTTTTACCTTTTCATATTGGAGTTACTATTCACGTATACGACACTATTCACGTATACGGGACTATTCACGAATACGGTACTATTCACAGAAAAATTAAATTTTCTTTTCTTTGTCCAAGTTGGCTATTAAGATTCCTATCTTTGATTGGATCCAAGTTTTGATCTTCATTCTTGAATTTTGCTCCACAAATAATTATTATGGAGTATTTTTAAACTTGGATAAACTGATTTACGAATCCTTAATCTTTGTCCTTTATCTCACTGGATTCATTTATTAAAAATATTTTTCATTATCTTCAGTCTTAAATGGTGATACAAAAGAATATCTTTGCCCTGTAGTGCAAAGATGGATGATTATTTGATGAATATCTTTGGCATGTAGTGCAAAGATGAATGATTACCTGATAAATATCTTTGGCCCGTAGTGCAAAAATAAATATTTGATTCAAGATATATATTGATTGATGTTACAGGGATAAAATATTGATTATGGACTTTCAAATCATAGAAGATAGTAGACATTATTTCCTACTTAATTCTTCTGATGCATTGTTATTTTCGCTGCAGTTGTTGATCTAAAACTTGTGGTCCATAATATTTTATCTGATTTGTTGAAAACTAACGATAAATTATTCTTTATTATCTTAGTCATAATATTCTTTACTAGGCTAGTTGAGCTCACCCTTTTCATCTATTGTCCTCTTCAAAAAATAAGAATGTCGCAGGGACGAGTCGGGGGACAGAGTGATGGTCCGAGTTAGAGCAGTAGTAGTCCTCACTATTTTTATATAGTGTGATAATAATTATAATGAGAACTTAGTTCAATGTTTATATTTTTTATATGTTTGTATTGACACTCACAGTGTCTGGTCGTATTTTTCACGACCTTGTGTTATACAAGATTGTATTTAGATTCTGTACCATGTGTTTGACGACTCAGAATGGATTGGGTTGACTGGACCTATTCTGGGGGCGTCACATGCGCCGAGGATGTAAGGGAGAGAACAAAGGAGGGTAATGAGAATAAATGGATAAAGGTGGGGTTTTTCCAAGTAAGGAGGAGGCGGGTTGCTGTTGTTGTTGGGTTTGGAGGTAGGGGTGTAGTAGTCATGTTGTGGAGTTGGGGATGGACCTGTCATGGCCTAAAACCAGTACTGCTCTACTGCTATATACTATATACTTTGATACCAAGGTAACCAAACCGTCATACCAAGATAACCAAACCTTCATACTTAGGTAACCAAACCGTCATACCAAGGTAACCAATCCACCTCTACACCTTCAGTTTTTTCATAGTGCATTTGGTAACCAAACCTTCATACCAAGGTAACCAAACCTTCATACCAAGGTAACCAAACCTTCATACCAAGGTAACCAATCCACCTCCACACCTGCAGTTTTTTCATAGTGCAGTTGGTAGCCAAACCTTCATACCAAGATAACCAATTCAGTTTTATTAGGTTACCTATTTATTTTGAATGTGATGCAGTTGGTAACCAAACTTCATATAGTTGGTTGTCAAACCTTCGGATAAGGTAACCAATTCAGTTTTTTTAGATTACTAATTTATTTTGAATGTGATGCAATTGGTAGCCAAACTTCGTATAAAGGTAACCATTTTAGTTTTTGTGGGTAACCAAATCGTCAAAAAAAAAATCAGAACAGTAACTCCGACGATATAGCGGCGGCGCAACTAAGGACTTCTGGAGATTCGCGGCGGAGGAAGATGATGAAGAGAATTATAAAGGGAAGGCGGCAGAGGAGAATAATGAAGTGGAGGCAGAGATTCGCGACGGAGGAGGATGATGAAGGGGAGGCGGTGAAGGAGGATGATGAGCAGTAACTCCTTCATAATTTTTGGTTTTTAATTTCCTTCTTTTGATTTGAATTTTGAATTATGGATTTGATTTTGTTGTTAGATCCAAAAGATTTGAATTTGAATTATTAATTCTCCTTGATTTTAGGTTTCCTTATTAATGTGAAATTGAATGGTTTGAATTTGTTGCCCTCTTTTTGTAATTATTTTGTGAATGCACTAATAGTGTAATTACTTTCTAATTGTTGTATATTTCTGTAAAGAACCCAAAATATTACTCCTTCCGTTCCTAAAAGATTGTCGTTTTAGAAAGAAAAAAAATTGTTCCTAAAAGATTGTGGTTTACAACTTTCGAGGTGAATAAATTATTTACTTTTCTATATCACCCCTACCTTCTCTCATTGTCCCAAGAAATTCTCTATCTTGTATTAATAGTTTTCAACTTCCCATAAAGGGGTAGTAATGAAATTTCACACAAATTTTAATTATTAAATGATAGTATTAAATGACTTTCTTAATCCATGTGCAAAAATCTTAAACGACAATCTTTTAGGAACGGAGGGAGTAGTATTAAAGAATTTTTGATATATATGTACTACTATAAATTATAGTTATTCTAAAATAGGAGCTCTTAACCAAAAACCTGTTAATTTTAAATGTTTTTGAATATAGACATTTATTATCCATCAAAGCGTTCAGAAATATTAGGATTTCCTAATTCAAAAGTAGTTGATTTTGCTAGTTGTTTTGTATACATACATTTATGTATCAAAGCAATTTATACATACATACATATATATGAGGACTGATTTATAATCAATGTTGTAAAGATAATGTTATCCTTACGACAGTTTTTAGTAGTCCATCTACTGATCGAACATTAAGGAGAACCTCCCATCCCCATTTTAATATGTAGGTGCTCGCAGTTTAATAATACGGATAAGATGATTATCTAAAATACCACTCATCAATCCGCAGTTTAATCATGCGGACGCTAGGTATAATAGTTTTTAATCCTTGAAGAAGAAGGCGCCGTTTTGGGTCATATGGCCCGTCCACAAAACTAAACTGTGGACGCTAAGTTTATTAACGATATAGTCCAAACGACACCATTTTTGGTGAACTATCAGTCCACATAATTAAATTATGGACTCTGAGTGTAATATAAAACGGTCAAGTAATACGCTTTACCTGCGTTCTTCATAGCATGATTCTTGGATCTCATATCATTTTGGCAGTAGCGACCTAGAACTAGAAGAGTTTGATTTAAAGCTATTAGAATTTTCATTTCTTCTTGCATATTGTTGTTCTTACCGATTCATGTGATCTAAGCTAATGAGAAACAAGCATTACTAAACATTTGTAAGGATATATATCACAGTATGTTGTCTCCCATATTTTATACTATGAGAAAACACTTCATCCCCATTGCTAGATTCTATTTTTTTAGCCATGCATGTTTCTTATCATCCCAGATAACATGAATCTGCAACAAGAATATGCAAAAATAACAGAATAGAAGATTGATAGCTTTAAATCAAACTTTTTGGGTTTGAGGCTTAATCCGCAAAACTAAAGTGTGGATTGCAAAAAATATTATTTTACCTGTCTACGGAACTAAAGCGCGGACAAACGATAGAACAAATCTGGCCGATTACCCTAATTGATCCCATTTTCTCGTCTCTTTTCTTGTAAAAGGTTCGATCAACTTGAGAGAGCAGAACAAGTACTAAGAATACCATATGACTTTTATTTCTTCATTTCTCTGCTCTTAAGATTGAGAGAGTATAGCCTACTAGCAAGCATACCAGGAGACAAACATAAACAAAAATCGGTAATTTGTAATTTAATTGTTACAAGTGATTCATTTGTTTTGTTATGAATTTGTTTGTTGAAAAATCATTTCATTCAATTATAAATACTGAGGAAGAATTGCATGATGATAATGATGTAATAAGTCTAGTTGATGATACCATTCCTTATATTGGTCAAATTTTTGATACGTTGTAAGATGCTGAATTTTTTTATAGAAAATATGCAAAACTTGTTGGATTTGAAGTACTAATAAAAACTAGCAGAAAACATGTGAATTCTGAATATTTTTATTCTAGATTGTATTAGTGTCGTAAAGTTGGATATATGGTTTCTAATTAAGAAAAATGAGGTTGTCACTGATGATGAAGATAATAACACTAAGGGAAAGAGGAGGAGGGACTCTATTGATAAAACAGAATGCAGAACAAAGTTTTATGTTGTGCATGATAAGAGTAAATATAATTGGTTTGTGTCTACTCTTGAAATGAATTACAATTATGAATTTTTGTCCCCAAGTAAAGTTTCACAAATTCAAACACAAAAATATTTTAGGAGTTGCTAGGGATTTTATTCAAACTCTTAATAATGTTAGGATTGGTCTAAGTAGGATGATGAATGTTCTTAGCTTATTAGGAGGAGCAATGAGCAATGTTGGGTTCTTTGAAACTAATATGCGAAATATACTTAGAAATATTAGACATGATACTATGGATTTGAATGATGCATATTGTACAATAGATTACTTAAGAAAATTACAGCATGAGAGCCATAGTAAGTTTTATTTTAGTGTCAAATCAGGCATGGATAATCGTATAAGATATATTATGTGGGTAAATTATCGGTCAATACTTGCTTATCAAAATTTTGGTGACGTTTTGAGTTTTGATACCATATACCGAGCAAACAAATATTTCATTTCAGGTGTAAATCATCATTACCATTTTGTATTGCTTGAGTGTGCACTATTGAGCGATGAGATTAATAATACATTTGTTTGGTTGTTTGAGCATTAACTTGAAGTAATGAATTTCAAACATTCCATAACCATTGTCACTAATCAAGATCGTGCAAAATCGAATGTGATATGAGAGTTTTTCCTAAGGGTTAAATACACATCTGTTACACCAAGTATTTACTAAATTCATAATTCGGCCCCTAAAGTAATTAGACTTACAAATTGCTATATAAACTACTTAATTGCGTACAGTGTCGACTCCAAAATAATTTTTTGACGAAAATTGGCCGGAATACCCGACTTGACCAGACCCAATCGACAACCCGGTTGGTTTTATACGGTTTGACTTCATTAAAAAAATTTAAAATACTTCTAAATACAATTAACCTCAAATGAAAATACTTCTAAATACAATTAACACTAAATTAAAGTATTTCTAAATACAATTCACCCCATACAATGTTGATTTTAAAAATATAAATTAAAATTTATACCAAATAATGTTTAACAAAAAATAGTACTAATTAATACCGTATATAGTTAATTAAATCATTTGTTTCCTAATTTTCCATAGTAACTCCAAGCTCTGCTCCTTCACATAGCTAACTCCAAGCTCCTTTCTCGAATACACCATATCCAAATTCATATTGATTATAATCCAAATCATATACAAAATTTACTAATTGATTTGACAAAATCGTAAACATCATTTGCAACTCCATAAGAATCGTGTAAGAGAGAGAATCATGAGCCACAAAATTGATTTTGTACTTATGGAAGACTTGTTAAAAGACTCATTTTAAGTTATGGTCGCTCCAATTAAATCATGACATCCATCAAATCACATTCTTCATTAAGAACGTGCCTATCGAATTGAGGGGGTAAAATTTCTAGAAATCCTCTTCTTCATCTTTCACCTTTTCCTTATGAGCCCTAATTTATTTTTCTTCACCTTTCATATATGGAATCTCTTTCAATTCTCACCACCATCCAAAATTTTCACAACGTGAATGAAGAAAATCATCCAAATCTGGGTTCAGTTTTGACGACAGGAGAAGATGAAAGAGGTGGGTTCAAAATTTATTTTATTTTTTTATTAATGTCCATTTTGCTTTCAATTTTGTGCTCCGATTTATCTATTTGAAGGTGAAAATTTTGAAGATTGTGTTGTGATTGTGAAGTTCAAGATAAGATTGAAGTTTAGGAAAGAAAAGGGTGCTTGATTGATGATGGAGATGGAGGTGTTAGTAATGGTGTTGGTAATGTTGGTGGTAGTGGTAATGCGGCAGTAGCTGGCGGTGGTGGTGATAAAGGGCGATGATTGTGTGGTGATTTATTAGGTTTTTTTATATTATTAAGTCTTTAAATTAGTTATTATAAAAACAATTCCTTAAATTAGTATTTTTATTGTGTACTGAAGTAAAACCATATATATATGAATCCGGTCAAACCGAAATATCAAATAAGTTACTGGAAAATGGATTTTTCCGATCAATTTCCCTTGGAAATGATTTTGGGGTCGACGTTGTATGTAATTAGGTAGTTTATGTAGCAATTTATAAGCCCAATTAATTTGGGGGGCGAATTATGAATTTTATAATTCTTTGTGTAACAGAAGTGTATTTAGTCCTTTTACTAATAAACACCATACATTGTGTACGTGACACATTAGCAAAATATCATGAAAACTTGGTAATGTTAATTATTCGCATCCGTTTGGTCTTGAATGCAATTTTTTTATCGGGATGCCAAATTCGGAGGGCGTTCGCAACAAAATCACGTTGTACATTAAATAAACAAAGCATTATATTCCTAGAACACTATAACATAAATGTAATTAAAAAATCAAATAGTCAAAAGTGCGGATGTACCACATATTCTATCTCTAGTCAATATCGATTATTGATTTTGTGACTTGATATATCATCGTACAAAGAATCTATGAGTATAACCCTCAATTGCTTAATATCTAAGACAAATAAAAAACAATGTTCGTTTTTGTGGTAAGCCGGGAAAAATGCAAAATCATAATTCGAAAAATCCGATTGTTGTCATTGGTTGAAATAATACGGAGACACGTCGAAAATATCAAATTTATTCTTCTGTGACACCGAGAGGTTGGTGCAAGAATTGAACCATTGTGGGAGTAGTTGGACAAAAATAGCAAGACATGAAATAAAAATTACCCCACTCATATTTGTCTAGTCATAGACGTTCTTCGCATAACTTCAACAAACTAAGATACGCGCCAATCCTTTGATCCTATATAAGGTTCTCTGGCCTAAGCGATGTTACGTTCTTATGCTCCAATCTGTACTCATCATCGAGACCTATTTGAGGAAATTATGATTGGTCCACCATATCTAAAAATCAAATAGCATTAAGCCACTCCACCTTTTTTACCTTCAATGGTTTGAGAGGTTCCTTTTTAAACATGAACGACTGGTCCAACCGTAGCCACAAAGGAAGAATATTATAAATTCCATCTACCCAACTATATATAAGCTCAAAATGTGATTTAGTAACTAGTGTTTCTTCGAGTACTAGAGTCAACTGCATAGCCTGAATTTTTCTTATACTCTCAAAATCACCAGTATGACTCGATTGATACATGTAAGGGGGAGGATGTGTTAACTGCATTTTGGGTTCCTCCTCAACTACAAATGGGAGCTCGGGCCGATAGAGGGATCATTAACTGAATGAATCACAATCGGAGAATGGCATATCTTAGGTGAATTAATAATCTGGTGGAACGTTGGGGATGGTGTCATTGAGATATTCAAAAATGCCCATGTTTACTTCATTAAAAAGTACTGACCTTTCATACCACTTCTTGTATACATGGTGAGGGTTATGTATAGGTGGTACTCATAAGATATTTCGCACGAATCTTCGAGCCGAATCAATCTATAATGAAAATGTACATATGATTAGATAATCATAAAAATATGTTGGTAAAGTTTTAAACAAAATTATCAACCTTAACACTTACAAGGTTAATAGCTTCGTACTGATCAAATACGTTACGTGGAGTGTATGTCTCATATGGGACAAGTTATGGTTGGCTAATTCTGGTATGGGTCATTTGTCGATACCACTTCAAATAATCAACCAACGTAATGGATGGTCTGGTTGCTACCATAAAGCCCAAAAAATTAATGTATTATCATACGTACCACCCGACAATATAATCTCCCCATTACTCAATATAATTGATTGGCGGATCCTTTCTCACTCCTACTTCAGTTCGATTATATTTGTTGGGGCCTTGGGAATATCTTGTAATTCCTAAACTTGTCTCAATACCCGATCTTGACATTTGAAATTCTATAACATCCAACCAAACTAGATACGTGAGGCCCCACCATACTAATTAAGCTGCTTGATACTCCTATGCCACGAAATGATCAAACCTCGCATATGGAATCCATTGTATAATTTCAGTCATCATCAAATCAAATTCGTCTCTATAAAAAAATTAATTGTGATGGGGGTACAGTCCTTAATTGAGAAACATATGTACAAGGACTTAGAATAAAAAAAATCAAATATGTTAGGTTGATCTTATTGAAGCTTTCTATGTATAGTTGATATATAGTCTTCTATTATCTTCTATTGTGTTTTTATTTTTTCGGTAGACACACGCTTTTGCACGGAGAAACTAGTACTCGAGACCCTTTACATAATTGGGACTAGCGATAGAGATGTGTCGTAAGCCCAAATTTGTGTGATAAATTAGCATGCTAAATAATCACAACTAGTTTATGAAATGGCAATATGACTATAAATATAAGTGCAGACAATAAAATACCCAAAAAAGGGTTAAACAACTACCGATATTCTTTGTGTCGATGTAGGTGACTTTGTGTAAACTTCTACATAAACAAGCCAAAATTGCCGCTCCCTACGTGTAGGAAGACACTTTATCAACATATTCGATAAAATATAGTAGATATCTCGCACGCACCACATCGCGGTTTGATGTAGGAAATAATATCTTTTCATTAACGAACAATACATAAATATTGGTGTAGGTAAGCATCATTTCCATATGTTTGCATCTTTTAGAAGTTGGCAAAATCTAGTACCCAACCATGACAAAATAATCCCCCCCCCCCCTCAATGATAAACCTTATCTTCTTTCATTATATATCTCGTAAATTCACTTAATTTATTCTAAGAATTGTATAGGATTTTTAATTAATGTACATGTAATAGGTGTACCAATAACCGACAATCATAAAATGAAAAAAATATCTTCTAAGGTAATTGTCATCTCGCTCGTGGGGAAGTGAAATGTGTTTCTCACTCCACCAATGCTCCTCTACCAATAGTTCTATCAGTGAACCATCTAATTGATTACAGACAATATTGGTGTTTGCGAATACCCTAAAACCTCATTGTTGTAATAATTATTTTTGGGCATCAATTAAAACCCATACATCCAAAGAGCGTCCACTCTCATTAGTTCTTAAGGAACGCGTAAAATGAGAATTATTCCATATAATTGTAGAAATGTGGTTAGCTTGAACCCACAACAGTGTATTATCGATCGGTCCGAGAATGAAATCCATTTTTTTCAAAATAAAACAAAAGTAAAAAATTATATATCAACAATTTTTTTTGATATTATTATTATTACAACCATACAATACTGAAAACAAAAGAACCCTAAATTAAACCAATTAAAACATAATAAAAGTAAACAAACAATAATGAAAACTACCAAAAATCATTCATTGATGTATACAACATGTTGGGAATTGCATATTCAAATTTGATGTTGAAAGTAAATATATATGCTTATGTGTAAAGTCCTTCAAAGAATACATGTACAAGGACTTAGATGATAGATCAAAATTGTTAGGTTGATCTATGCTTAATGTTTATCATTCTGTAAATGAATGTATAGAAGAAAGATCAAAGCTGTTAGGTTGATCTATTTTGAGATGTAACTGTTAGGCCTCAACAGATTCGTAATCTGTCGAGCCAGCCAGAAGTTTGCAAAAGCCAAGGCAGAATCGTGGAGTATTGAAAAAGTTGCTTCAGAAAATAGTATGTCTTGGAAGCCACATTCAGAATCGTGGAGATAGTCCAAGCTTCTGCCGAGCCAAGTCAAGAATTGCAGTCAGCTCTCGGAAACGTGGAGTCTTCAAAACAAGCAAGTAAAGATCGTAGTCTATCAGAGCTTAAGAGAAATCGTAGTGTTCTCTACGATCAAGGTTAAATCAAGCACGAGCATAACAAGACACAACGATCATGGTACAAAGACAATGATCGTGGTGTCCCTCCAGTCAGCATCAGAAGCATCAAGTTTCGCCTATCTGATGAAGGAAAAAGTATAACAAATGAGGAATGGCTTATAGTCGTTGACATTTTGGGAGTCCCAATGATCCAACACTCATCCTTAGTATGTATCAAAGAAGCGTATAGAAGAAGCTAAGGAAAGGACTGCATGCCTGCTAAAAACACCTTTTCAGGTGTTAGGTGAGAAAGCAGTTTGTTGTGTCAGTGGGCCAGACGGCAGAACAGCAGATTTCCAGGAAGTCAACATCAGTGCTCAGAAACGTTTGAAGCATTTAATGCTACAACGGATGCCTTCAACGGAAATATTTCAAAGGCTCCTTCATAAGCAAATCAGACATAGATTTAGATTCAAGCAAGCAAGAACTAAAAAGCTCAAGAACACTCAACGTCCAAACTCTACGACCCTAAAGAAAAGCTTGCACATCTACTCAGTTCTTTCAAACATATGTTTAACGGCAACTGAGTAGCACAACCCAAGAACTCAACTCTCAATCAAGTGTATTCCAAGTCTGCTGGACTTGAAGAGTTCTAAGTGAACTAAGAAGTTCCAAGACTTTTGGTCTTAAAGGAATCTAAGTGATTCAAAGATTGTAAAGACATTCTTAGTGGATTTCCTACTTGTAGAGTAGAAGAGTGGACTAGGAGCCTTGTGTGCTCTGAACCACTTAAAATCATTGTGTCTGATATCTGCTATAACTGCTATATCTGTTATAAACTGCTATAACTACTTATTACCTATAAACTTGGTTTATCTTAAGGGGAACAAACAAATCATATATTCTACTGTGGTTAATTTATTAACAAACCTGATAAGTATTTTAAAAGGAAAAAGTTTTAAAAAATCTATTCAACCCCCCTTCTAGATAACTATTGTGCCTCTGGGAACTAACACAACAAATGTTTGTATCCAACAAGTCTTCCTATACAACTACTTGTAGTGTATTAAACAACGAAGAAAACATGCATACATATGGGGATATATGATGAATATAAAAGACTTACATGACTTCAATTTAGCATAGATGGAAGGAAGGAATGCTTTGTATTGCTATTTGATCTGGTCGTTGTTGTGACGAATAAGATTTTTGTAATTTAATTTGAATATTTATTGAATTAAATAAATATTTTTTGATGATTTAATTATTGAGTTAAATAATTAATTGATGAAATTGTGGTAGATTAATTTAATTATATGTGTCACATTAGTTAAATTAATGTGGTGAATTTTTATATTCAAAGTATGTATTTAATTGAGCTTATTTGATTAATATATTAATTAATAAGCATAATATTTTTCTAATTAATTTAATAATTAATTAGAGATTTAATAATTTGACATAATTAATAAATAAGAATTTTAATTATGTGACTATGCGAATTATTGTGGAATTATGTAATTTTATTTAATTGATTTAAATAGAATTATTTGATTAATTGGGTGTGACATTTAATTAACTATATAATAGTAAGTAATTAAATTAATGGGAAAGGAGGAATAAGGGACAAGCCAAACACGACCCTAGGGGGAGTTAGCCAGTTAACCCACTAAAGGACCAACTAACCACTCACTCTACCCACTTCGTATATTACGTATATACATATTATATTATACCTTATATACATATCATATCAGTTCTATATTGATATTCACATTTCAGAGAGAAACGTAGAGAGAAATACACAGAGAGAATTGAGAGATTGGAACTAGAATCCATATCATCTTCACAGAGTTTGCAAGAGGTAATTCCTTTGTCCCAGTTTTATTTCACGTACTATGTTTCCTTCATGAACATATATTCTGAGTTCACTGTGTATGGGAAAAAAATTAGCAATTTTTGATTATATGCTTATATATGTGTTATTATATCATTATAACATATTTTGTATTTGGTATGAATGAATTAAAATAATCGAATTCATGTAATTAGGCTTTAATTGGGTTTTCAAAATTTTACAGAGTTTTTCCATCTACGTGCTTTAAAAATTCTCTGTGAATGAGAAAATTGATATTTGTTCATTAAATGGCTATATGTGTGTTCATATGTGTTTATAACATATTATATGCCATATATGCATAACTTTTAGTGATCACACCATGAAATTTTGTTGATAATTGGGTTTTCAAAAGTTACAGAGTGTAGAAATTGTACATATGGCCCATATGGCCCTTACGTACAAAATTTACACGCCTTATACGTTTATTTAACTTAAATTGATACTTGCATGTAATTATGTACGTTTAAACGAACAAAATGGAAGTTAAACGAACGGATTCGGTGTTATAACGAATCCGTAACGTTGAATTTCTTGTTTTCTTTCAAAACTTTACAAAATATTGAAAATAGTGAAAATAGATGCCTTGGATTGTGTAAATACGTGATTTAAAATGTTAAGATCATGCTAGAAATGTTATATAATGTTTCTGTGGAGTTTTTACATTATGGGTAGCCTTATAATTCATTACGTTAGTTTAATTTGGATTTATTTGGGCTACTCTGTGTGTTCATCGCGAACAAGGGAGTGCACCAGCAGGGGGACCCTCCCCAGTGGGTGTTCATGGGCATTAGGACCCGCCCCAGCTGGTATAAGGGCTGTTCGGGAGCCTTTTTTTTGGTTTTCAAGACTGTTTTGACCTCCTGTAGTAAAATAAGCATAACTTTTTCATACGAACTCCGATTAAGGCGATTCAAGATGATTCGGAAAGATAACGAGTAGACCTACAACTTTCATTCTTTAAGTTTTTCAATTTGAAATCGTTAAAAAGGGTAAAAATGGTCATCTTTATGACTGATGCGTATTCAGAGGCAATCGGAGGGCTTCGGACATGCACGCACACAATTGTAGTGTTCTCGATAATAAAAGATGTTGTTTTAAGTTACATACATGAATATTATATGATTTGAAGTTCATGATTAATAAATTAAGTTATTGGCATGTATAAGATAATGTGAAGGTTCAAGTTAACAAACTAAGTGCAAACTTGAATATCGTAATTGTAAAACTTGATTATGATTGTTTAAATGGCTATACATGTGTGATATGCATGTTGTGAGTTTACATTCATGTTATGTGGTTAGCCATTGAGTAATATTATAAACCAAGTTGTAAGTCGAACTTAAGTGAATAGTTCAACAGTTAAACATGGTAGTTATGAAAACTAATCGATGTCGTATACATAATGTAATGTGTAGGACATTGAGGAAGTGAGTTGTAATTATATTTGTAGCTTGTGCAAGAGGCAAGTATCCTATCCCTAACTTATTGATTTAGCAAGTTCCCTAAATTCTAATTTATTCATTTATTAAGTCTTAGACTTGTGTTTCTATATCGAGTAAGCTCGTGTTCTTAATTGTTCCAGTTCGAAATTCATATTACATATTGTAACTCTTTTAAAAGCATGATTCAGTTATACAATACTTATTCGATTGTATACTCTTGAGATTTATTATTCAAGTTGAATATCGATGTTATTATTGAACTTATAGGACTAGTGAACCTTTATTTATTCGACTAGTCCATAGTTGATGTACGTTCTAAATTCTAGAATACTTATTGAGCTTATCCAAACCAAACTTCCTTTGGTGCGGACTCTGATGTCAAAACTGAGATGAACAACCCTGTAAAGGGGATTATTTACGCTTTAGCGTTGAGATATTGTGCACAGTATGGTACTAAGGGCTGATCCCCCTAAGTACGAGAAGTAGAGTCCATAGTCTTATGACTGTTAAAGGTTTAAAGCATAAAAACTTTACAACCTAGGACATAGTTCAAGGTCTTATGACCCTCAGACGTTCTTTTGATTCCTGTTATTCATTCTTGAGTCAAAAGTTTAGTTTCTTTATTCAGATGTCTTTGATTCACTCGCATGTTATTATATTGTTGTCATATTATTATACTTGTGGGCAATCGTGCTCACTCTTGCGTAATAATAATATTGCAGTTAAGAACGAAAGGTCCAACGAGCCTTCTACTAGCAAAGGCAAGGGCAAGGTCAACAAGTGATGAAGACTTGTTGTTTATTTTATATGTTTATGTTTCAGACTTATATTAGAGTTGTGTAAGACTTATTTATTTGTTTATGTTCCGCACAGATGTTTAAGGTTAGTATGACTTGGGATTTATTTTATTTATTACTCAAATGTTGTAACCCCATAAGGGGAGGATTTAATTCTATTTATTGCATGGTTTACATTTACTATGGGTAGATAGATAGATGATATTCGTACAGTGAACACCAAGTCCCGTGGAATTGAAGTACCCGAATTTGGGAGTGTCACAGGTTGGTATCCTTTCAAAATCGTAGAAGTAGTCTAGATCTGTGAAGAAGGAAGAAAATTGTCTAGTCAATATTAAATATTACACTCAGAGTCCGCAGTTTAGTTCTGCGAACTGGTGGTTCACCAAAAACGGCGTCGTTAATAGTCTCAGCGTTTACAATTTAGTTCTGCAGACGAGCCATATGACCTAAAACGGCATTGTAAGACCCTAATTTTTTATGAATAAAGATTTAATTTTTTTTATATATTATTTTAAATAGTAAGGTGTTAATTTGATATGAAGATGAAGTTATGGGTTATATATGCAAATTATAGAAAATAAATAACGTGTCGAGGAATATTTATTTTGTCGAAGAATATTTATTTTGTCGGAGAATATTCCTAGTGTCGAAAAATATTATATTCAGTAAAGTACGACGACGACGTCCAAATAACCAATCATTGGTGGGCCCTACAACAGAATAACTGTCAGATATAGAAAGCGACAAGAATAACTTTTTTTAAATAACGGCAAAATTTTTATCATTAACTTTTGAAATACCTAACGATAAAAGAATAGTAATACGCATTATTCCACAATAGTACGCGGTATTGGACAGTAACAAACGATATTGCACAATATCTCTGATTATTGATTCTTACGTAAGAAGTCACTCAGTATTTCATTAAATAATTGCCACAGTAGTTATTTTACAGTAATTCATATTATTGGTTCAATAATGGCCAAAGTCTGCATAGTATTTCATATTATTAATTCAATAATTTCTACAGTGATAGTTACTTAGTATTTCATATTATTAACTCAACAATTGTCACAGTAACAACGATACAATATTTCAGATTATTAAATCAGTAATTGTCACGACATAATAACTCATATTATTTGAAATGATATTATTAGTTAGTATTATTGTCAATGTCTAAAAAGTTTTGTCGAGAAAAGGGATTAGGTTATCTAATTGCGCGCCAATAATGCCAATAAAGAGAAATCCTTATCGAAAAGTCCCCTCTTTCATGGGAATAATCTGGTTGTCAGAATTGCTAGTCTATAATATCTGTTATATTAATACATTAAGAGAATAATACAGAAAATGACAATAGGGTCAATGATGTCATAAGAAATGATGAAGTAAGCAATGATATCATAGGAACAGTGAGGTAAGCGATGATGTTATAGGGACGATGAGGTAAGCGATGATGCCATAAATTCTGGTGAAAAGACTACTTTACCCTGACTCTGCCAAGCCTATAAATAGAATCTCATTTCTTCCTTCTTTCTCACCAATTCACTAAAATTAAGAAGAGGGAGTTAGAGGGTGAGAATAAGAAAAAGAAGAGGAATATCCAAGAAACAAGCACACACCAACACAAAGTTATGCTACTACACTATTGCAGTATCTACTCTCTTATTAAGGTAAAGGATGTTATTTTCTTTCAATACTCGTAAATGATATTATTTCCTTCCACACTCGTAAGGGATATCATTTTTTTTCATACTCCATATTATGTAAGTGTAAGACCCCAACTTTTTATGAATAAAATTAAATTTTCTTTATATATTATTTTAAAATAGTAAAGTGTTGATTTGATAAATGTGATAAGTTATGGGTGAGATGTGCAAAGTTTACAAAGTAAGCAAGTGGTTATAAAATATTCGTTGTGTCGGGAAATATTCGTTTAGTCAAGGAATATTCTTTTTGTCGGAGAATATTCGTACGACAGCGCAGTCATTGGTGGACCCCACAACGGAATGAATGTCGGATATAGAAAGCGACAGAAATAACCTTTTTACAAAAATAACGATAAAACTTTTACCGTTAAAACTGTTGAAATACCCGGTGGTAAAAATACAGTAATAAACGGTGTTGCACAGTAGCACATAGTATTGCACAGTAATTCTAATTATTGATTCTTACGTAAGAAGTCACTACTCAATAATTGTTACAGTAATTACTATTCAATATTTTATTTTATTGATTCAATAATTGCTATGTTGATATTTTATATTGTTGTTTCAATAATTGTCACTACACAGTATTTTTATATTATCAGATCAATAATTTATATTATTTGAATAATATTATTAGATAGCATTATTGGCAATGTATAAGAAAGTTTTGTCTAGGAGGGGTTATTTAATTGCGCGCCAGTAAGGAGAAATCTTTATCGGAAGGCCCCCTCTTTCCTGGGAACGACCTGGTTGTCATTATTGTGGTTCTATAATATTATTTGTGAATAATAATTATTGATAAAAATAATAAGTAAATATTTATTCAATGTGAATTTAAATGGAGGAATTTTTAGTAAAAGTGACAATTATCGAGAATGAATATTTTATCTGTTCTGATAAAATAATTCAATTAAATATATTATTATAATATTACATTATAAGTATATAATGTGATAATATAATAATATAATAGTGATGATTGTTTTTTACAATAAATTCATGATATATGAATAAAAGGAGGTGGAAGAGAGAAAATAAAATTTGAAATTCTTTTAATAATTATAAATGTTTATATATATATATATATATATATATATATATATAAACATGTGGTGGAATTCATTATTTCAAAAATAGAGGCTTTGAAATTTTGAGTGTGTTAAAGATTTTCAGGAGTGATGAGTGTTGAAAAATTATCCGTATGTAAACTTGGGTCATTTTTCGTGCAGAATTTAGAAAAATTTTCTTCTACAAAGTTGTAGAGAATTAAGTTTTATATGGAATAGACATAAGGTTCATATTTTTCTGATAAAAGGGCTATTTATTATGAATTATTAAAGTTCCGAAATATTGAGTCTGAACTGATTTTGGTGGAAGAAAACAAATTGAATTTGAACTCTTATGATGCAAACAATGATGTTATCGGAGCGATGAGGTAAGCAATGATGTCATAGGATCGATGATGTAAGCAATGATGTCATAAATTATGGCAAAAAGACTATTTTACCCTTACTCTGCCAGGCTTATAAATAGAAGTTCATTTATTCATTATTTCTCACCAATTCACTAAAGCTATAAAGAGAGAAAGTATAAAGAGAATAAAAGAGAAAGAAGAAGATTATTCTGCTATTACACTAGTACAGTCTCCAAATTTCTATTAAGGTAAGGGGTATTATTTCTTTCGTATTCATGAAGAGAGTTATTTTCTTTCAATACTCGTAAGGGTTGTTATTCCATTCTTTATTATTCTGTTGGAATAATCTGTCTACTCGAACTACCGCATGCATGATGAAATCCTGTTGTTATTCTATTCTTTATTATTCTGTGGGAATAACCTGTCTACGCGGACTACCGCATGCTTGGTGAATAACCCTTCGTATTCAGTTGTTATTAAATTGTGAAAATAATCTGTCTAAGAGGACTACCGCTTGACGGGTGAAAATCCAATTGCAGTTTCGTATATTGTTTCATTTCAGATTCCTAACTCTAAACTTACTACGGTAAGTATTGCTTCTATAATTCCTGAAATGATCAGAAATTCCTTGAGTTTTGCGCTTCATCTAATATCATTTCACTGGAATATTGGTCTAAACTTTCTTGTGAAATGTTTATCTTTTCATGTCGAGTTACTATTCACAGTAAAAAAAAATATTTTTTTCTTATTCCAAATCATCTTTGATTGGATCCAAGTTTTGATCTTCATTCTTAAACTCTGGATAAATTCTCTAATATTTGTCATTTATCTCACTGGATTCGTTATTCGTATTATTTTTCATCATCCTCAGTTCTAAATGGTGATATAACTAAATATCTTTGGCCTGTAGTGCAAAGATGAATGATTACTTGATGAATATATTTGGCCTGTAGTGCAAAGATGAATGATTACCTGATGAATATCTTTGGCCCGTAGTACAAAGATAGACAGGTGTTGAGATGAACATGACTAACTAGTGATACAAATGAATATCTTTGGCCCGTAGTGTAAAAGATGAATATTTGATTCGAGATGTGTATTGATTGATGTTACAGGGATAAAATATTGATGATGGACTTTTAAATCAAAGAAGATAGTAGACATCATTTTTACTTAACTCTTCTAATGAATTGTTATTTTCGCTGCAGTTGTTGATCTAAAATTTGTTGTCCATAATATTTTATCTGATTTGTTGAAGACTAACGATAATTTATTCTTCATTATCTTAGTCATAATATTCGTTATTGGGCTAGTTGAGCTCACCCTTTTCTTCCATTGTTCGCTTCAGGAAATAAGAATATCGCGGGTACTAGTCGAGGAATGGAGTGATGGTCCGAGTTAGAGCTGCAGAAGTCCTCACTATTTTTTTCTAAAATAGTGTGATAATAAATGTAATGAGAACTTGGTTTGAATGTTTATATTTTCTACATGTCTGTATTGACACTCACGTTGTGTGGTCGTATTTTGCACGACCGTTTGATATAAAAAATTGTATTTGGATTTTGTTGAGTGTATTTGGCGACTCAGAATGGGTTGAGTATTGAACCTATTTTGGGGGGTAAGTGATATTATTTTATTTCATATTCCTAAATTTAAACTTACTATGATAAGTATTGCTTCTATAATTTCTGAAATAATTAGAAATTCCTTGAGGTTTGCGCTTCATCTAATATCATTTTACTGAAATATTGGTATGAATTTTCTTATTTGATTTTAATCTTTTTATGTCGGGATACTATTCATCCGAGGTACTATTCATACCGGAGTACTATTCATCCGGGGTACTAATCATTCGGGGTACTATTCACGATAGAATTTAGTTTTCTTTTCCTTGTCCAAATTATCTTTGAAATATGAATCTTAAATATCATTCTTGAATTTTACTCCATAATTGGTTATCATGTGTTGACAATTTGAAAATTCTTGATCTTGGTTAAATTAAATTATAAATCTCTAATATTTATCCTTTATCTCACTTGTATTCATTATTTATATCATTATCATAATCCTCAAACTTAAATTATGATGAAAGTTCTCTTTGGCCCGTAGTGCAAAGATGAACTGTTGATTGGTGTACAAATGAATATCTTTTGCCCGTAGTGCAAAGATGGACTGTTGATTGGCGTCATCATGAC
This sequence comes from Panax stipuleanatus, assembly GCA_020205555.1. Classification (NCBI taxonomy): domain Eukaryota; kingdom Viridiplantae; phylum Streptophyta; class Magnoliopsida; order Apiales; family Araliaceae; genus Panax; species Panax stipuleanatus. The sequence continues at coordinate 21,102,217 of CM035116.1, forward strand.
CATTGGTGTACAAATGAATATCTTTGGCCTTTAGTACAAAGATGAACTTTTGATTGATGTTAGAAATGAATATCTTTGGCCCGTAGTGCAAAGATGAACTCTTGATTGGTGTTACATGGATAAAATATTGATGGTCTACTTGACCCTTCTATTGTATTGCTTATTCTGCTGCAGTTGTTGATCTAAAACTTGTTGTCTACTATATTTTATCTGATTTATTATTATTGCAGGCTAAAGATAATGTATTCTCCATTATCTTAGTCATAATATTTTTTACTGGGCTAGTTGAGCTCATCCTTTTTCTTTTTGTTGCAATGTTCTTCTCAGGAAATTAGAGTGTCGCTGGGACTAGTCGGAGAATAGAGTAATGATCCGAGATAGTAGTCTTCACTATTCTGTAAAATAGTGTGTCAATAATTGTAATGAAGACTTAATTTGAGTGTGGATATTGTCGTATTATATACGACATAATATTTGTATTGAAACTCACATTTTATGTGTGGTCGTATTTTGCACGACAAGTTAATAGTAGTAAGTAGAAAAGTTTGTATTTAAATTTTGTAGTATGTATTTGGCGACTCAGAATGAGTTGTGTGGACCTATTTTGGGGGCGTCACAGGCTTCATCTTCAAGGATTAACAAATGTCATACCTAGCGTACACATGATTAAACTGCAGATTAATGAGGAGTATTTTGGACAATTATCATATCCGCGGTATTAAAATGTGGACTTATATATTAAAATGCGGATAAGAGATACTCCTTACAGTTCGATCCGTGGATGGATGACTGATAGATCTGTTGTAATCCTTACAACATTGGTTATGAATCAGTAATTCTTATATATGTGTTTATAAATTTTTATTTTATTTTATTTTTGCTACATTGACGCACACACTCTCCTTGTTGTCACCAAGAATTGAACCCTCGATCTCTTGGATATCACGAAGCGAGTTATACCACTGGACCAAATACCATGCGGTAAATTATTATCATTTAAGGTTCACAAATATTAGGAGTTCCTAATCACAAAATAGTTGATTTATTACAAAAGTTGATACAATTTTTATGTTGTTTAGCCTTCCTACATATCTAATATTTTCCACATAAATTATCTAAAAAGGCACTAATCTAAGTTGTATGGGTTTATCAAGAAAAAGAACGAGAAAGAATTGAAAATAAATCTAATTTTAACCACTTGCGAACATTGGTCTTGAAATAGAGTTTATTATTTTTTGGTGGAAATTCATTGCACTAACTTAGCTTTAAGGTCTAAAATATATACCCAAAATTAAAAAGCATAAAAGTGATCACTTAATTACCAATTAGTCAAATGAATATCATAAATCAGTCGTTATTTTCTCTATCGTATTTTCCCTTTTTCTTGGTCTTACCCCCTAGAGTATGCTATACTCTTAGAACCTACAAGTTTAGTAACTTTTGAAAAAAAAAATTCACACATTAGAATTTTTGAATCATGTATGATTTTTTTCTTACATCATATTAGACTTTAACTTTTCCTATTTCTTCTCGATTACAAAACTTGTTCTTCAAATTTATAATAAGAGAGTATACAAATAGATTGGGCTGATTTTGTACGCCTGACGAAATCACCCAAAAGGACAGGCCAAAACAGCGCCAACGGTTGATTGTATCGTCGTGAGATCAAACCCACGAAACATACTCACATAAACATAAGTAAAAGAAATATAAAGCATGAACACAAGATTTTACGTGGAAACCCAATTGGGAAAAAACCACGGGGAGAGAGAGAAATCCACTATAATAATATTGGGAGTACATATGGTGTATTTGTGTTGTATCTCTTGTTCTATGCTATGATCCCTCTGTGTTGTATGATGACCTTGTAATTCCTCTCGTAATGTGTGATCTGATAATGAATCCCTTCATGCCTTGCTTGTAGCCTTATTTATAGAAGTCTTGTCTGTCCAAACCCTACTAGGAATAGGAGTCCTAGTCAAAATCCACTTATAACTGCAATTGCTTCCTTCCCAAGTTAGATATCCTCATCCCACCAAATAAGGAAACCCCAATCCTTCTCTAATAAGGACTCTTACATAATAAACATATATGGGCCAACATTAAATACGGCCCATTACATAGATAGGGCTACCCCATGGCCAAGCCCAAATATTCACGCCCTAACATTGCCCCCCAGTCTCTTATTTATAAGGAACTTATAATAAGAGAGTATACAAATAGATTGGGCTGCACCATGGCTAGACCCAAATAATCACAACCAAACATTGCCCCCCAGTCTTTCATAAAACGGAACATTTGATGGAAGAGTATATAAAATACATAGCCCAGCAACACAAAACGTCCAGCCCACCGGCTAAAAATATGGCGATCTTCGAACTAACCCAACAGGACCAAGAACTGAGACTCTCTGACCGAGCCCAGCAAATCCAAGAACTGAGACTCTCTGACTGAGCCCAGCCTTCGTCTTCAAGTCGATGCTTATGTTATATATGCATGAATGAAGATATGAATGCATGAATGAATGAATCAATGAATGCATGAATGAATGAATGCATGAATGAATGCATTCATGAATAGAAGTGCACCCTTAAATAAATATTCACTTCGCTACGAGGAGACGAAGGAATCCAACCTTAAACCTCTGAAGTCCTTCTCTCCGAGAGCCGAAGGAACATCATGAAAAATATTCACATCGCTCCGAAGAGGCGAAGGAATCCCACCTTAGTCACTCCGATGTACCCTCTCTCCGAGAGCCGAAGATACACCGGGAAAATTTGCTTCTAAGAGAAGCCCACCATAGTCACTCCGATGTGCCTTCTCTCCGAGAGCCGAAGGCACACCAGGAAAAATATTGCTTACACATGAAGCCCTCCATAGCCCCACCGATGACCTTCTCTCCGAGAGCCGAAGGCACATCAGGAATGTTCCAAGACGCTCCGAAGAGGCGCTGGAACCCAACCTTTAAACACTCCGATGTACCCTCTCTCCGAGAGCCGAGGGTACACCAGGAAAAGTTGCTTCTATCACGAAGCCCTCCATAGCCCCACCGATGACCTTCTCTCCGAGAGCCGAAGGCACATCAGGAATGTTCCAAGACGCTCCGAAGAGGCGCTGGAACCCAACCTTTAAACACTCCGATGTACCCTCTCTCCGAGAGCCGAGGGTACACCAGGAAAAGTTGCTTCTATCACGAAGCCCTCCATAGCCCCACCGATGACCTTCTCTCCGAGAGCCGAAGGCACATCAGGAATGTTCCAAGACGCTCCGAAGAGGCGCTGGAACCCAACCTTTAAACACTTCGATGTACCCTCTCTCTGAGAGCCGAGGGTACACCAGGAAAAGTTGCTTCTATCACGAAGCCCTCCATAGCCCCACCAATGACCTTCTCTCCGAGAGCCGAAGGCACATCAGGAATAAACCTTCACTTCGCTACAAAGAGACGAAGGAATTCCGCCGCGGATCCTCCAATGACCTTCTCTCCGAGAGCCGAAGGTATACTGGGAAAAATAAAAACTCCGCTCAAAAGAGACGAAGGGTCTTCCACCATAGCACCAATGACCGATCCGCTGATCGGTTAAATAGGTTTTGGTCCGCTGAACAGACAATCATAAAAGAACTCCATGCTGCTAGTCTTCTAGAGACCTCTGACCGGCCCTGATCTTTCTTCAGAAGTTGATTCGTATATTCCACCACCAACCGATCTTGGAAATATTGCCGAAGCCTCTGACTGGCCACTACCAAAGCGTACATAAATATTTTCCAAGTTCGGGCTCCTTGTTTCCACATCCTTTAGGGACTAGGTGCTGCTTACCCCCAACCTCCTGCACCAGAACTGCTTCTGTCACGAGAGCTGCTTCGAAGCCTACTCTCGGTTCGCCTCGTATCCGCTGCATGACGCACTATATACTCCATTTTCAAAGTCATCGAATTGTCTGCCTATCAACAACAGTCCCGCTGAATTGTTCAATCAAACCCACCATACTGATTCTGAAAAAATTTCTCCTTAGACTGTGAGTCTTCTTCTCCATTGCTATCTCCGTCAAGTCCATCGAATATCCCTCATAGTAAATTCCTGAATCTGAAGCCTCCTCTATCTGTTGCTGTTGATGCGGAGGAAGTTGTATACACAAGATCGCATCGGACATAGTGACTAAAGACTTGCAAAGAACTGTCGAGGGCCATAAGAGTAGTCACCGAGAGAAAGAGCCACTGTTACTTGGGGATTAAGCTGAAATTAGTCAATATGCTTGTGATGCCTATAGTGCCGAAGTGATCCAAAGTTTTCTATCTCCTTTTAATGACTTTATATTAGTAACCATAAATTCTATCAGTGTTGCATCACTTCCTGTCCATGCCTCGTATCCCTCCTTCCACGTGTAAATTCCTCATTTCCTGTAACCTCACCATCCCGATGAAAGTCTCCAAAACTTGGTGGGGCACATCTATTCTTTTTTCCCGAACAACACCGCAAAATAGCTTAACCAAAGAAGTTTGAGGGAAACGCCGAAGTTGCCTTGCAAAGCAAAAGTAGTCCGAAGAGGAATCGCCGAAGGGATTGCCGAAGTCCCGCCGAAGTTATACCAAAATCTTGCCGAAGTAGTTTGAATATGCCGAAGCAGAAGTCATGCCGAGACCTTGCCGAAGTGAAAATATGATGAGGCTGATATGATACATTTTGAAACAAACTGCTATCGTCCGAAGTGGACCCTATTACCCGAAGTGCCGGAGTGAATATCTCGAACCGTCAAATCTACTATAACATTTTAATGGCGACCATGCCGAAGTCTCCATCGACTAATCTGAAGCCCCGATCAATTTTTATTCTGCTGCTTGTATTGGTTGGTGCCGAAACCAAAGTATTGAATAAATGCCGAAGTCATTAACTTCGGTGAGGCCCAGTCCAACTTCCTCGAAGTCCCGATTCCACCAAGGGCTATCCTAATAATTTCCCTCCAGCTTCTGTACTGACGATTGGGCCTCCTGATGAGACCTCTTCCCACGGGGGCTGACTTGTCTTCGATCTCTGTGAACAATCTCTCCAGATCTGCTTCTATCACGAGAGCGGCTCCGAAGCCTACTCTCGGTTCTCCTCGTATCCTCTGCATTCTGCTTCGACTACTTTGTTTTCCTCTTTGGAGATCTCCTCCACTTCGAATTTCTGATCATTTCTCCGTGTATTTGACAAGGACAACGAAGCAATTGAGTTGACTGAATTAACATCTGGTATACAGTCAGTTGGGATCATCAATTTTATGCTCTTTAATATGAAATCATCCTCTGCGAGTTGACTCAAGAATCCCAGCTCGGACACCGTGTTCTTCCACCCGCCGCTCTTTATCATTATCCTCATCTAGCTTCAGATTTGTCTGCCATGTGGTCACAAATTCCCTGCATGTATCTGTAATAATTGAAGTCGGAAGTGATGGCCGAAACAGCAGTGTCTTTGATGTGTTGAGGTGCAGGAAAATCTCTTCGCCACTGTTGATATCTTTCCTTCCATGTCCATCTCTGTTCTCACACTTTGTTGTTCAATAGACTGGGGGTTCTTTCTCATGGTCAACTTTGGAATGGAAGAACCGCGAACAGATCCCAAAGGATTGTCGTAACCAGGTTCTTCTTTAAGGGCATCCTTCTGCTTTGGAATCAGAAGACGAAAGACCGTGTTCTGCTGTGGAATCAGTAATCAATTGGTGTGCCGACCCAAATGAAATTTCGCCGAAAGATCAAGGCCCTTTTCCTTTTCAGCACCTTTCTCCTGGGTCAAATTTATTAGAATAAAAAAGTGGACTCAATAATAAAATATCAAGTGGAGAGGTTAGATCAGATGGACTATTAACGCATATGCGCAGTGTAGTTTTTTCCATACAAAATTCTGATATTTATCGAGGTGCTTGAAATATATCGTCAATTATATCAAGTACTAGCTGTATACTATATTCTTAAGCAAATTTGTTGAAAGCTCTATTAAATATATATACATATGTATCAATTAAAACCTCCTCCGGGGAACACATGGCACGAACATATTACTAACAAGGGGTTAATAATAGAGATCTCATTAAAGAGTAACAAGCTTATAACAGCAAAAGCAAAAGGCAAAACTTCCTGCACGTGTTACCCATATATATGATATTAGGGTGCAGACAAAGTATTTGGATGCAACAAGTTATTAATCACGCTACAATCTCCACCACGGAAGCTGAAGCCAAACAAAAGCAGCATGCAAAATCACGGGACATTATCCAGACTGAGAATACCCTTACATAATCATGATTATTGCATATGATCATGCGCATAAATTTCATAAATAAATATAATTTGATCCTTATATGGGGTGATATCCATGAATGATCAAATTATAATAACGTCCACAAATTATGAATATGATGATGCTACAACAGATTATATTAACAACAAAAAATTCGTGCACACGTTTGATATATATTTTTGATCTAACAAATTAAGAGGAGCAACTTAGCTTTATATGTAGATCCTTCAATTAAATCTGGTGATTTTGATTCGACACTAGAACAAGTGTCTCGATTCTCACAGACGGCGCCAATGTTAACGCGTGATTTTGTATGCCTGACGAAATCACCCAAAAGGACAGGCCAAAACAGCGCCAACGGTTGATTGTATCGTCGTGAGATCAAACCCACGAAACATACTCACATAAACATAAGTAAAAGAAATATAAAGCATGAACACAAGATTTTACGTGGAAACCCAATTGGGAAAAAACCACGGGGAGAGAGAAATCCACTATAATAATATTGGGAGTACATATGGTGTATTTGTGTTGTATCTCTTG